>JAAEAF010009614.1:0-51086 GCA_011037195.1 Triatoma infestans
CCTCCAAGCGTGTCGCAGTGCTCATGAAGGCCACTGATTACACAGAAAATTGACTTTTGTGGTTTAAGGATTACGTGAGTTTTTGTTTACATTTCTGTATGGCGAAATTTTCTTTTTTTTCACATTGGCTCATCGGCTATCTCTAAGATAAAGTGTTCTTTCGTTTGTTTGTAATGTACACTATTACAAGAAAAACAAAGTTGTATTATATTTGATTCAGAAATACAAAATCTTAAAATATGCAAAACTTTTTTTGACCAGTGTATTTCAAACAAGTGTCGACCAAAATAACCCACTTTTCATAAAGACAAAATTTCTTAGTTTTAATGTGGCAAATGGAAAATAAATAAAAAAAAGTTATTTGAAAATGTTCATTAATATAACTGAAACTACAGTATTGATTGTAATAAAAACTGAACCATTAAAACGACACAACAAATTGACTCTCGCTTTTCCTATTAGACCAGTTTTATTGTCCAATTTTCCACAGCTAGAAATGGCAAAGAATCATAAAATTAATGTTACAAATCAAGGAGAGTGCACATATTCCCCAGAGTGACCACCATTTAGAGTATTCTGGTACACAACCATTGAAGATATAATATTTTCTCTTACTAGAACTAACAGGAAGTATTGCCATCGTGTCAAATTTTCAAAATTTGGTTTTCACCGGATATACAAATTTTGAGGAGCCCCCCCCAGAAGTTTTTAAGAAAAATATTTTTAGCGAATGGTGTGCATTGTGGTGTGTATTTGAAGAAAATATCAAAAATGAAAAATCCCAGGAAGCACAAACCTGGTATTCCGTTTAGGCACTGCCACCACCGCACATCGGTCACGAAAGTTTCGGGCAAAATCCATCAACCGGATGTGTGACTTTACTGTTTTTTTTGTTCTTCAGTTTTTCGCGGTTTTCTCGAAAAACGGCTCCAACGATTTTCTTTAAACTTCTTACACTGCCTACATACATACACACATACATACATATCACTTTTATTAGAAACATTTTTTCCCGGGAAAATTGGCTTTAGTGGAGAATTTTGCGGGAACAGAGTGGCGTTATGCTTTCCTCTAAATTACCACTTCAGTACAGTTTTTTTATCACCTACATTAGAAATAGTATGGAATTCCAAATTTGATTTTCGAAAATTAGAAAATCGCTCCAACAATTTTCTTAAAATTTCTAATACTATTTACAAAAAAAAAAAAATGCACACAGTCCTCTCTTACTCTCAGGTTACACAAGGAACAAATTTCGGACTCTCTTTCAATCCAAGGAATATAATTCAGAAATAGTAATTCAGCCCTCATTTTGAAGAGCCAGCGCAATTCATTTAAAGTAAGAACGTCGGAGTTAGACTCTTCAACAAAGGTGAACAATTTCGCCTGAAGGTCCAATTGCTTATAAAAGATAAAGCGGGAAGATTCTCTTGCGCACCTCTCAGACTCTTCCCGACATGCCAAACCTATCTTTGCAATTAATGAAGTCATCTGAGATTTCCACACAGACATATTATCAGCAGAGAAACTAAAATTACAACCATACTTTTGTGCAAGGTTGGACCAGCTTGCAAACCAAAACCCCTTCCTATAGATGACCTCCATAACTAACGCTCTTGAAAGACGGTGCCCAGGAAGATCCAGTACTTTAGAAATATACTGGAAATGCAACTTTAAAGTAAAAATAAATAACAAGTCCACACCCGTCTCCAAAAGGATCACATAATTTGGGGTAACTGAGGGAAGACCATAAAGTTTTTTAACGAAAAACCTGAATAGCTTTTCCAACTCCTCATAATACTGAAATCCCCATATTTGGGCCGCATAACAAGCTATGGATCTGGAAACAGCACAAAATACTTGAAATTTATGTGGCACAGGGACCCTATTCTGCGAGAGAAAACCTGACCACACTGTATTAAGAGTCAACTTAGCCGAAGAGCTTTTCTGGCTGTGTGTCCTATACTTTCAGAGTTCCGGGTGTGTTATCTCGGGGTTCCTTCTTTGACTGTGGTTCAGCTCGTCAGTATGCTTAACACTCGAAACTGCAAGGATCTTATCAGGTGTGCACGGGCTGCTTGGCGTTATCGGTACAGTCTGGTTCAGGAATTTAATTTCTGATCAAGTTTCCTTTTTATTTTATTAAATTTAATACTTTTGTTTTTACATTTTCACAGTTTTCTAAATATCTCCCATTTATATTATTTTATTTTGTATGCAGGTCTCCTTATGTAAATGATTTTTCATAATGCATTTTATATTCATTTTCTTTTCTTTGTCAATAGTGTTTAATTGAGTTTAGTTTATTTCCCTTATTACATTTTTGTAACTATTAATGGATTAGTAATTTCCTTTTAGAAAATTTATTATAATTATTTATATCAATTTTTTAATTCATATTTATACAAAAAAAGACATTAAGGCCTATTACTTTTACTGGATATACTTTTTCCAAGAAAATCGAGGGCGCGGGGGAGCTGTAACGTAAATGTTTTCTCTAAATTGCCATTACAGTACCATTGCCGATTCTACTAATTATTTAATATTAAGGGAAATTTATCATCTCGAAGAAAAATAAGAAACAATAAAATGGGAGAACTATGATTTCCAGAGATAACAATAACAACAATAACACTAACACTATACAACAACAACAACAACAAAACACTATTCTCCATTCATTTAAATTTCAACAAACAAAAACATGAACAGATGTTACCGACAGTTATTTAGACAGCCTGTTAATTCAGTTGTATACATTCTGTTTAGCGAGACAGTAAGAGAGGCGGGGGCAGAGACAGAAGAGGCGGAGCAATAGAGCAGCCGTGTAGTAACATTCGCATAACTTTATACAGCGCGTTATTTCAACCGCCTAAATAATAAACTGGGTATGGCGCGCAAATCACTTCAATAATAACTTTCCAACTACCATAAATTTCCTTTTATAGAATGTTGCGCGTTCTCTCAAGTCCATCATCAGAACACAGTAGAACGTCATCATCTCTGACATCAAATGTTTCATAAAAATAAAAAAAAAATCTAGTATGGAACTCTAGTGCTATTATTTGCTGTTACTGCTATTGCAAACAATTCTAATTGATAATTTGCCTTCAAACTTGGAATTTTTACTAAACATTGCAGCTGGACTTAGCTACACATGGATAGTGGGGATTTAATTTTGTTACTTCAAATATAATTAAGTGCATTGCATTGTGGGGCCTTCAGAGTATTCAGTTCTGAATTACGCAGAATTCCCTAAGACACTTTTTTGCCATGGAATAAATAGGTTAACATATGTGTAATTAGAAAATAGCTCTGTACCCTAACTCTCCATGCGGGACCATATATATAAGTTTTTATTCGTACGAAGAGAAAGGGAGGGGGAAATTTGAATTTAACCGATAATGCTCGACAACTTTATTAAGGAACCATTAAAAGACGTTTCTTTTAAAAGCATTGCTCATGAGGTGGCAACTTAAGAAGCTGGGCACCTACAAGTTGTTGGAGGAATATATATCCTCCTTAGAACTTTGCCAGATTCTTGGATACCTTAGGGAAAGGAATGCTGTAGAATGAGGCGTCTCATCCTGGCAGCGGTAATTGTCGCCTCTTTCACATTTCTAAGATGTTTAGATTAAGCAGCGGTTTTCGTACCAACAGAAGAAAAATATGGAATGTTTTGAAAGCCAAAAACCCTTCTTACAGATCCAAAAAAGGGCCAATCAAGTGTTTACTCGGAACCTAAGGCGGTTGTTCGACTGAATTGGAAGTCTAGGAGCCCTTTAAATTAGAGAAGGTGTAAAGCAGGTGATGGTTTAAAGTCCTCACTTTTTAATATATTTATGGACGCGGTACATAAAGTTTGCCAAGACGAATACAAAAAGTAAAAATTGGTAACTGGAAAATGAGGCCCAATCGTTTCTATATGCGAATGAATGGTCTTGCGAAGTGTAAAGAGCAAGTACAGAGTTCAATATTACTATATGGAATGAAATGCTCAAGTGGAAAGCAATGATGCTAAACATGAATAAAGACAAAGTAATGCATATTACTATGTGAAATGGCATTCATGGAACAGATAGAGGCGTTCAGATATCCAGGAAAAGTTATATCGGTGAGGATAGCCAACAAAGCTTACGGTCTAATTAGTAATACGGCAAAAGGGAAATTAGTAAAAGAAAAAGTGAAGATGGTTGTCTTCAAGGCAATCTATTTACCTCTACTGGAGTATAAGGCTAATCGGGACTATGTAATTCACTTAGTCGAATTAGAGCTGCCGAAAAGGGAAACTGAACGTGTTAAAGTTAAAAATGAATCAATAAAAAGCATCTTGGAGATGCAAACCTTTGTAAGCAGATTAGAAAAATCGAAATTTGCAATAGTTAGACCAAGTTTGTAGAAGAAAAGAAAGGAAGAGGATTAGGTGCTTGATGTAAAATCGGGAGGCTGCAGACCAAGAGATTTAGACTAATCTAATGCTAATGAGTTATTTAGACTAAGCGACTGACTAGGCACAAAAGAGAGGTCATTCGAGATCATCTTCAGCTAGAATGGTCCAAAACAATGAAACTTACCTGCGCTGATTTAAGGCCATTTAAAACGGCCAATAAAAGGCTATTTAAAGCTCGACGCTGAAAGGGAAAATCCTAACATCCAAAATCTTTGAAAATTTAAACATTCTAATTCTAAAATCCACAATGTTTGGTGAAAATAGCATCCGCAAAAACTCGATTTTCTTCTGGATAGCGAGTTAATAAAGTTGAATTGAATGTAGGGTATCCAATTTATATTTTGTGCGTAAAATATTAAAGATCATTTCAAAAAGGACGAAGGAGAAAGTAAAAGGAAAAGATAATTATATTAATAACAATAGGATTAAACTAGAAGAAATATTACATGTGGAATAAAGTAAAAACTGGATTAGAATCAGAATAATCTCTGGTGGTACATTTTACTGGAACACCAGATTTCTCTCATCTTAAATAATTCTTCTTAGTAGATGGGGTCTTTCACCTCCTTTTATTAGAACTTTATTTAAGAGAGATTTTTCTCAGAATGAAGAAATAATAGCGGCTACTGTTTCTTTTTGTTCTTTGTCCTTTAGTAAGACGTCCCGGAAAAAGAAAACAACAGAACATAGTTAATACTATAGTATTTTATTAATTTGAAGCTCTTTCGAGCATGACTGAAATATACTCAATTATGGAATCGTTTAACATATTCTTTGCCGAGCAGTTTTTTGAACAAGTTTTATAATTTGGGCGCAAGCACCAAAACAGTATACATGACATAAAGTTTGATTAAATGCGTAACATAGACATTTTAGTTATTTTGAGCTGAAAATTAATTTATTATTATAGTAACAAGTGTAACTATAAAGGGCACCACAGGGACAATGAGATAACTTTATTGTTACTTTCTGTTAGTGCACATTAAGAGAAAGTAATGTGATCGTGTCAAATAATAGGAAATAGATGTTTGAGGTTCCCTGAATTAGAAAAAGTGGTTTTTAGGAAATATGGTTTGTGTGTGTATATTTATATGAAAAGCACTATTATTATCGGGTATACTCACTCTTTCCCTCCATCAAAAATAAATAAATAAGTAAATAAAGCTACATATTTTTTTTGTTTCATCCACAATAGACTTCTTATCGTAGGTCGCTGTGGAATGAGGCTCGCCTTCCCCGTCCGAATCTACATATTATTTTTTTTTAATTTATTTGTGGGGAGGGATCAAACCCTGCGATATCCAAAGCCTCATATAGCTATCCCAAAGAAAAACAACAACAAACCGGGTCTAGAACAAAAATCCACACCCTTAACCTCTAATCCATCCAAGATTCACCACAGTCCAAACAAATCGGACTATAACCTAAAAAGGAAATAGTCTAAGTACTTCCATAGACATCCTGTCATGAACGAAGATCTTAAATTTCCTCACAATCCAAGCAATCTGTGATAAGATGGGTAGGGTGTTTCTTTCTCTGTTTCACAAACTCTAAAAAAAGAGGTCTGGCATGAACCCATTACGTATAAGTGAACCATACCTTAAAGCATTACGTCCAGTGAGGGATCCAGGCCTGATGTCCTGTCGGGATCCTCAAGGAGCATCTTAGTCTGCCGATAACCCATTCAGCTTATCCATAGGATGAATGCCGCGGAACTATCCATGACTGGAAGCTGGACAGCTATGTCTTAAGACACACCAACAGCAGGCTCGTGACCAATTAGAGGGAGAGAGACGCCTAATTTGGCAAACCTACCCACCCCCTCATTCCCAGAAATCCCCATATGACCTGGTACCCAAACTAGAAATACGTTCTTCAAGGAAGAAAGCTGTACCAGTCTTCTAGAACATTCTAGTACCAACTTGGAAGGAAAAAACTCGTCAAATACATATTTTTTCTTTTTCTTATTTTTTTTAATGAAAGTTTTCCTTAGAAAAGAGTTGATTTTCTATGGGAATGATTTCTGTAAAATTGCGATTTATTTGTTTTAAGAACAATATTGTCGGGACAATGCGATGGAAGGATATATAATTAATTTATTTATAAAGAATATAGCTCCCAGCATTATTTATTATTCTACTATCTGCTTGATATTGTTAAATAGAAACTTTATCTTAAAAATGAAAGCTTATCTCCTGAGACACTATCGCACTCTACTGTTACTGCTATTACTACTGTCTACTGTTACAAAAAGAAATGCTTCTTCACAGACTCCTAGTTTTTTTATTTTTGACAATTGAATTGCTTTTTTTTTTAAAAAAAGAAGCACTGTATAAAATAAGAAGAAATCGCAGACACTTTATAGAGAAAAATAAAGTACAAAGTTGTCTTCACTTATTTAACCACAAAAATTGAAAGAGAAAAGAATTACAGATAATATAAGAAGAAATTTTAAAGAAGAAGGGAGAAAGAAACAAGCCATGATTGTTATCTCTGTCTTTCTACTAATAATATTATTTTTAAAATAAGAAAGATGGTAAGAGGAAGAAAATGGAAAAGCAGAGAGAGAGGGGTTTTCTTTTTGAACAGTTCTGTTTGGAAATAGAGAGAGAGAGAAAGTGAGAGAAGAAGTAGTGACATCATCCGTATCGTCCCCCACCAACAAACCTGTCGTTGAAAGTGTTCAGTCCTCAATAAATAGAAAGACGGACACATAAACAAACAAACAAACGGACACAAAGGCAAAAGGAAAATTATTTATTTTTCCTTTCTTTTTTTTAGCGAAATCAATGATAGAAGGAAATTAAATAAAGATGATTAAATAAAAAAGTGAATGGTAAAATAAAAGAAGGCTTTCTCTTTAATTGAACTGAGTACTCTCTACTGGCTTTATTGTTGATAAAAATAAAGAAGTAAATAAGTTACAAAAATATTAATTTAAATAGAACACGCTACCATGGTTCTACAGACTGATCTAGTGAATTATTTCAACATGGTTTATATAGACAGAGAAGTGGGAAAAACAAAAAGTCATTTTTGTTGTTCAAAGCTTTCCTCGAAAGTATTATATCGGTACAATGTAAGGGTTTTAATAATATATGCCAACGGTGAAAATTTTTGTCCTACTCTCGAGACTTGAATCTAAAAAAAAAAAAAAGCTTATAAAATAGATGGCAAATTTTAATAAAAAGAAAATCTAAAACAATAGAAAAGTATTACGTGCGCCTATTAATTAAGCGCCAACTTATATATTCAGCGGGTTTATCTTAAGCAAGTTCGACTGTATATAAAGTATGAGCTCACTACTTTCGTTGCCAATGTTCGATCTGTTTGCCTGTGTAGAGTAGTGAGTAATATATACCTTTTAATTGTCTTTTTTTAAACAGAATCCAGCTTAAATCAATTAGTTAGTTTATTTTAAAAATGTCCCCAGAAAGTTTCAAATACAACTTTTGGAACCTAAGGAGAGGCGAGGATTAAAAAAAAAATATAACATATCATCTTTACACGATTTTATAAATATTTATTCACTATTAAGGAATATAATTGAGACTGCGAAGATTATATATTCTTTAATTCGGTCCATAAATAGATGTGAACAAATGTTCTAAAAAAAGGAACTACCTCAAATCCAAATATAGTAGCAGAAGAATTAAACAACTTGCGTTTAAGTACAACAGGAATTCAAATAGACATCAACTTTTTATGCAAATCTGTGCAGCATCAAATTTTGCATAAATAAACTTTTGTCATTCGTTGATTTTTACAAACTGCGAAATACGATGCAGCATCTACTAAACTTCGTGTACTAACTAACATAATAAGTCTTGAAAAACAATTGGGTTTCCGGGTTGAGACCGCATCATTTAGGTTTGCTGGTTTACCATTGGCTTTCAAGGTGAAACGATCCTGAAGAAGCTCATTGCAATATGGTCAAAACATCGGTTTCTAACAAATGCATTGACGCTGTCCAAACCGGACACTTAAGTGTTTTTCATGAAAATGACCGAGGAAACCTAAAACATCATACAATAATTCGACTATAATTTGAAACATTTTTCTAGGAAAATTATTTGAAGAAAATCCCCGAACCAAAGCTGCAAATTTTCATTAGCTTTCTAGTTCATTCGTGATTTTTTTTTTAACAAAAAATCCTAAAAAAGCCAAAAACAGTTCCATCTGGTGGGAGTGACGTGATCTAAATATTTAGTAAAAAATTCGGACTAAAAAAAAAGGAGTGAGAATTGCGGGGTGAGAAATCCGTGTGAGTGGTAGAGAACTCGATTGGTTGGAGCACAGTTGCCACAATGGAAATGGAGGAAAGGAAAAACATTAAACTTAAATCTCCTCTAAAAATTAAAAAAGAAAAAAAAAGATGCTAGGATACTTAACTCCAAGTGTGTCCCTTCCTGTAGTAAAATAACTTAATTCCACTAAACCTAAGTAATATCCAATCTCTTAAACCAAGGATTAGCAAGTTTCCACGGTACTTAAACTTGAAGTCATTAAGGAAAAAAAAGCAAAGTATAACAATTTGAAATTAATTAACTTAAGTAAATTACTTCATCATCTTTATATATATAAAATGTTCCATTAATAAGAGGGAGGTTGGCGACTTAGAGGGTATAATACATCATTATTATAGGGGTAGGAGGGTTCACCAACAATCATGTAATCACGAACATAAGTAATGTTAGCCTGATTTTATTAGACTTATTATTATTAATTAGACTATAAGTAGGACATAGATTTCAATGACTTACTGGTAAACTGCTGATATCACCAGGAACGACTGCATCAATTTCATGTTGAAATCCAATGCCAGAGACAAACATTGTCTCTTTTAATAGTGTTATACCAGCTCGCATTATAAACGATACGAACAAATGCATGTGTAGTACATTTCTTGGACATCTTAACCTCCTGGAAATATAAGAAACAGTCAAGAAAAATTAAGAAATATTACATACACGTTAAATCCAAGAGAAATTATGAGGGTAGAAAAAGAAAGATGGGTTTATAAAATACATAAATTATTTAAACCATACATAACCAATTTCTGAAAACTAATCGGACTTCAAAATATGTAAATAAAAAAATTTCATTGGCTGAAAATAATTTTAAAAAATTAGAGAACAATTGGCGTGTTTGCAGACTTCTAACTGCATGATTGGCGAATGGTGGTGCACATTTGCACGTGAATCCCCTCGAAAAAAATACTTAGTTACATTTTACTCTCAACTGTTTGTTTATTTGTTTAGTTAATTTGTGAGAAACTCTGGACGGTTAAATTCTAGTTTTCCATCATCGATATTAGAGCCGCTACTTGTACTGTAATCGCATAAGAAGCCTTATGGAGGGTCGGTAAGATTGGAGAGACATATAGTTGCAGGGTGTGCAGTAAATTGGTGGGAAAGTGTCAGCCTATACACTTCTGCAGGAATGCAGAGTTTTTGTGAACCCGGGCAGAGCACGTTATTATAATTTTAAGAAAAATATCTTCTTGGATATAAACAAACTGAATTCCGATAATCTATGAAACATTTCTACTTATTTTATGGACCTTTTATGTTTAATTTTTGAACTTTTTTATAAAAATAGTTTCAGCTTATTAAAATTTAGTTCAAGCAAGACTACCATAAACAACATAATCAATTTTTCTTTCTTTAGAATTACAAGCTCTTATATACAGGCGGCTGAACTGATCCTCCCTCTGGGAACTTCTTCTTCCAGCTCTTTCTAGTTTGCCCCATTACGAGTTTGCGTGAGAATAGCAGCGAACATGAAGTGGGAGGTTATTTCAGCCTGTTTTTTATTTAAAGTGTTCATATAAACAGCGGAGAAAATTATAATCATTAATACGAAAATTATATTAAAGGTTTGTTGAATAAACTTATAATGTACCTAAATCATACGATTATTTATAATATTGTAACAATAAATCAATTTTTAATATGATAATCTAACTTTGATGAGATTTCATCTAGTAAACATGAGTTTTAGAGAGAAAACTTAATTCACTTCATATAGAAAGGGTATGTTCCATAAATTAGCTTGTTTTCCAAGTTTATATCCTGTACCCACATGTTTATTAAGACCTCAAGCTAATTAATTAGTTATATAAAGGGATTTGGTTCTACATGTATTTTAGAAATAAGGCTTAGATAGTACGTTTATAAGGTTTAGTTCGCACGTTTTCAAATATTGGTTTAAAGCCAATAAAAGACGGGAAAAAGCTTTATTTTGCGTACTCGTTACTAGTGACACTAAATCTGTTAAGTTTCAATTAAACAAAGCATTTGAGAAATATTTCTATTATGCGGTATCCGGTATCTAGTTCCTTATTTACTTTCTCATAAGAGGAAGTATTACGATCATGTCAACTTTTTGAAATTGTTTTATATATATAGATATAGATATATGTGTGTGCTTGTGTGTCTGAACGGAATATCTTGCAAACCGAAAATCGCAAGAAGTTCCAAAACTTGACACGGAATTTTCGGCCAAAATCGTCAAAATCTACTCTACTGAATGTTTTTTTTCTTCAGTTTTTCGCGATTTTCTTGAAAATGGCTCTAACGGATTTTCTTTAAAATTCGTTTACTATTTATATACATAAATACCTATCACTCTTAGTTAAAACATTTTCTGGAGAAAATTGATTTTTGGGGGGGATGAGGGGGAAAAGTAACAATAATCAAAGCTGTTTTCCAGAAAATTCTGAAAATCTCAGAACCTAATTTTGTAAAGTCGAATTTCCGGTTAACCGATTTTCATCAAACTTAGAAAACACTGCTCCATTATTTTTATTAATGAAGTGGCTCTTTGGACGAAAGCTTAAGGCCACCTCTTTCAGAAACTTCCAGACATCAATGAGAAAAATGTTTCATATTCGAGGTTTAACTTTTTTTGAGGAAACCTCCAATATTCGCACAACTTTATGGAATTATTAATACAATTATAATATAAAATGACAAATTATCGTTAAATTTCAATTTTGCTCATTATAGCATAACATAAATACACAGGTTGTAGGGGGGACAAGTAGATCACCTAGTAATTTTTGATGTCAGCTTTACAGACATGCAGCATAAAATTAATCTGCTAGAGGAATATCGTTGTACCAATAAACTAACTGTAAATGTTAATAAATCAAAAATATTAAAATTTGGTAAGGCTCCGGGTATTCCGGCTAGACAGAGACAGTTTTATTACCGTAACACAAAAATTGAATTTGTGAATCAGTTTATATACCTTGGAGTACCATTTTTTTAAAAACTGATTTATTTAGCCAGGCCGCTCAGGCTATCATTTGTAAATCTAATGTAGCAATTACGAGTAAGTCAGTAATCCAAATCCTGTGTAGAGGTAAATCCAAGTCGTGGGAATCTCAGGTTTACTTGTTTGACTCTATTGTGACTGTATTGCTATACTGTGCTCCAGTGCGGGCGCTCAGGTATTTAGAAGATTTGGAAAAGATACAATTACATTTCTATAAAAATTTGTTTTCTATTTATCACCTGGGTATTTACTACGCTTGGAAACAGGACGTTTAAAAATTCACTATGCAATTGTTAAAGCATCTCTTTATTTAATGTCCAAAATTTTGAGTTCTGATTCTTTTAATTACTCCAAAATCTGCCTCCTGCAACTGTTTTCATTTAGTGTCAAATGTAATAATAATCTAAGCCACAATTGGTATTCGCAGCTAACTGATATCATTTCAGGTTTAAACCTGGGAAATTCAGATTCGTTTATAACATATTTAAAAGTTAAATCAACTATTAATGTATTAATAGAAAAATACATAGCGCATTTAGTTTCTTCTGATTTTGATCGAATGTTAAATTCTATTTTGTTATGTCTTTCTTAGTGAATGAATAATTAGTTAATGTGTATTTTCATTAAATGTTAACGACGCTGCATTAATTCTGCCTCTCTAATAGCAATGCTAATTTATAATTTTATTTGATTCTATATAATTACTTTATTTTTTTGTTTACATTTGAGAAAGATGAGCTAACTCCTTTGTTACAAGTTGTAATCTATAAAACAAATAAATTTCTAATTCTACTTCTAAAAAAATTACTAACCTATTAACCCAAGCAGGTAAGAAAGTGAAGAGCCCGCCAATAACATAGACCCAACCCCATATATTTAAAATTTAACGCCATCGATTCCGCAAAATTATCAGAAATATATTTTTTTTTTGGAGGGAAAAAATGTTTGAAACAAAAATGATCGGTTTACACCGAGTTTAAAGAGAATCGTTCTAGCTATTTTCGAGATAATTCTCAAAATCTCAGAAAACCTATTCTGTAAAGTTGCACTTCTGGTTAGCCGAAATTCTTCAAATTTGGAATCCTAACAGTGCTTGCAATGTATATATTAATACGGTGGTAGAACCATACACTGAACTGAAGTTCAGTACTTTTTTTTTTTTTTGAGGGTTCTGTACTGTGACCATTTGTTTAATCTATGGTACCCCACTCTGGTGCCGAAGATGAGCTAGCTCATCTACAGCACCCCCTCCAGGTTGAGCTCCATGAGGAATCCCAAAATCCTGGAAGGTTCTAGGGCAGGTATTTCCTCCTACCTATCTGGTAACGGCCCAGACTATTAAATCTTCTTTGAATGACGGCATCACAGTCTGTGAGGAATGTATCGGAGTTTCCTCCATCTCTCCACAGAATCTGCATGTGCCATCAACTTCTAGGCCAAGCTTCTTCAGATGTCCCCTGAGTCTGTAATGGCCCATACGGATCCTATTCTTAGTCAGACTGATGCAGGCTTTCGACCTTTCCTGGTTATAACCACCCAGACAGTCTCAGTCCCGGGATGGTGTTCCAGAGACGAGTTCTTTTCGCCACCCTCTCCTCCTCCTTCTTTGATTTCTTCTAAGAATACTTGGTCACTGACTCCACAAAAGGGCTCCGGCCCAATGAGAGGAGATGCAGTGCCTTCTTTTGCCAGGGTGTTGGCTACCTTCCACACCGACATGTCTCTGCTTAAAGGTTGTACTTTAGAGAAACCGTGCCGGTGAATTCTTATTTTCGGAAATTCAATGCGATAGCAATACTTCATTATATCATTCCCAGTTATAGTTTTAATTGCAGACACAACTCAACTTAGACAATACTATAACACTAAAATAAGAAAGGAAATAAACAGAAATTTTTGTGTGGAAAACAACCGTTGAGAAGAGTATCAGAGTGTTGACGGATGAGATGCTTTGCTCAACTATTATTGATTGTTTTCTTCTTCTTGTTCTGTATAAACAGGACTAATTTTTAACAGCAGTAAAGGAGAAATGAACAGTGAAGAGACACAAGTTGGCAGAGAAAGTTTTAGAGGAGCAGGAAGTACACTGTGGTCATGATAACAAGAAGATGGAGTAGTATGAAACTTTACGAGAATAAAAAGAAAGATTTAATACTAGAAAACAAAGTATAGTAACAGGCATGCGCACAACACTCTATAGAAGTTGTAAAATGAGACAATGGGAGTGGTGTGCAGGGGACTGACTTAGACATTAATGGAAATGACTACTTCACAATGACCCCAGTTGAAGTAAAGTTCTCCACAAAGAAATGATAATTTATCTAAACTAAGATGTATCTATACTGAGGATGTAAAGTTGAATATGTTCAAGTGTTGCCATGGTGATATCATCTTGAGAAATACCCTCTTGAGAAAAGAGCGTCATAAAATAGCAACATATGATGCAAATACTAAGACTCCTTCCTTAGAAAGACATCAGAAAATACAAAGTTGTTTTATAGTGAAGTGTTTGTATCCACTTCCTGTATGTCAGTCTGTAATAAAGTTAAGATTAAAATGAGATTCCAATACAGTCTCCGGTGGAATATTGCAAAAAACTTTTTATTCAGAAAACTGTATGGTTTAAGCTCCTTGTTAACTATATTACGTATAGTGACTTTTCTTTATTATTTGACGTATAATGACTTTCTTATATTAATAGATAATTATGGCCAATTTTCTAATTTTTCACTTTTCGCAAAAAACAAACTTTTTATGTAGAAACATATTTTTCCAGTTATTTTTTCAGTTTGCGCAATTTTTCTTGAAACGGCTGCCACGATTTGCTTTAAACTTTGTATACTATTGTAATGATTTACCCCCACTGCGGCCTTGGAGGTCCTGTTAAACCTTCCACCACTCCACATTTACGTCCAAGGCGTTGCAAGAGCAGTTGTGGCACGACTACAACAGGGACAAGCGCCCATTTATCCCAGGCATACTGGGAAGCATCAAGACCTATGGGAGGAGCTGGAGGCGGACCCGATTTTGGGCCTGCCTACGGACATAATGACTCCTAGGTATGACTTCCAAAAACCCTTCAAAGTCTTGATATTAGACAGAGGGGCATGGAAGAACGGGCCGCCAATTACAGGCGAATCTATGTGGTACACGGACGGGTCCAAGACGGAAGATGGAGTGGGAGCCGGCGTGTACGGGGCTCATCCGAGATGTAATATCTCGGTGAGCCTGGGAAGGCTAGCTACGGTCTTTCAGGCGGAGCTAGTCGCGATTATTATCTGCGCCGCCGAAATAAGAAGACGGGGAGTGTATAACTCCAGAGTCGTCATTTATTCGGATAGCCAGGCTGCTCTGCGGGCAATTGACTCGTGGGAGATCAGCTCAAGGCTGGTGTGGGACTGCCTAGGTGCACTCAGGGAAATTAGTAGCCATAATAAGGTCTTCCTGGTTTGGGTACCTGGGCACTCGGGTTACAGAGGCAATGAGGCGGCGGACCGCCTGGCCCGGGAGGGTTCAATGAGAGCACTTATCGGGCCGGAGCCGTTCTGTGGCGTCTCAAGATGCCTCAGGAGTGCATCCATCAAGACATGGATGCAGAACCGATCAAGGGAATGGTGGGTCAAAACTTCCGGCCAGAAGCAGGTGAAAAAGTTTATCCATAGCCACTCGCCCAAGCTAACTGCGGAACTACTCCAATTAGGCCGGGCGGCCATAAGGATAGCAGTTGGCGTTCTCACTGGCCATTGTAGATTAAATAAGCACATGCATTGCATGGGCCTGGCAACGGATAGCCTGTGCAGGTTTTGTCAGGAAGAAGAGGAGACGGCACTGCACGTGGTATGTCAGTGCGAGGGGCTGGTCTGCCTTGGTAAAGAGAAGCTGGTGCCAACAAGCCTCAGCCAGGGCCCTCTCTCGGACCTATTAAGTCTTTTAAGGCAAGCAGGACTCGAGAGAGTGCTCTGATAGCAGGTGCTCTGATTGACCACCTGGGAGTCCCCCGCAATTCCACAGTCCGGCTAAGGACAGGATAGGGGGAGGTCTCCACTAAGGGGGTGCCATAATAGATCCTTGGGGTGTCGCGGTGGCGTAGGCTGAAGAGCCAATTCCCCCGTTAGAATCTAATCTAATCTAATCTATTATAATGATTCAAATTAGTGAAATAATCACTCCCCACCTCTAGTTCATTGCATTTCTCTCTGAAGCTCGTAAGGGGCAAACTAGAAGAAACTGGAAGTAGAAGTGCAAAAGAGCCGGGGGGAGTTGAACAGTCGCTGTATAAAAAGGCCTGAAATTCTAAAGAGTGGTATCATTAAAATATTTCTGTGGTGGCCCTTACTTGTTATTCCCTTTAGGTACCACCAACAAATCCAACAATGAATTGAATCAACTGATTGATATTATCTTTTTTTTCTTCCGTTTTTACACGATTTCTCGAAGAAAACGACCCCCAGGAATTTTCTTGAAACCTTGTCAATAAGTCCGCATGTATAAAGACATTCTCTCACTTTTATTTTAACATGGAGGGTTCTGAGGAAGCAGAGAGCCTAGGAGAACCTCAAGTGCTATTTCAAGATAGGTCGCAGTGGAATGAGGCTCCCCCCTCCGCTTCTATTCTATTTCAAGATAGTTTTGTAAACTATATAATTTAGTACAGAATTAAAATACTTAGAAAAACATAGATTTCGTGTTTCTCTCATCTTCTGTTCTCTCTCTTATTCAGAAGGTGTGATTTTCAATTTTGAATGTAATGTAATTCTTGTATTTAATCTACCAGTTCTGTTTTCTTTACCTCTATTTTTGCTTTTTTGTCTTTTCTTTCTTTTTGACTTTACTTCCAGCCCAATTTACTTTAACTACTTCTATGTTAGTAATTTTTTTTTTACGAACCAGTTAAAATTTGAGAATAATTTTCTTTTCTTTCGTGTTGTTATTTTTTGGAGTGGACTCTAGCAGACGGTTGTAAAGCCATTGCTATGTATATTTTATATATTGTATTATTGTATTTTGTATACTCTTTCCAAATAAACAACATTATTATCATTTAGAAAAACAAAATACCAAATTAAATGAAAATTCATTCTGAGAACAGAGAAATTCATTCTCTAATACTTTTAACAGCATAAAATTATCATTTCAGCAGGTGGGAGTTTTAGGATGCTAAACATTTAATGAATATTCGGAGTTTTATGAAAGCCTGTGAATGAGTACTCCATTAAGAGAAAATCGAGTGATTATTTCACACTAGAGTTTTCAATAGGTTGGTAAACTTTGAAAATAAAGTCACTTCCTGACTTAGGTGTAACTCACACTTATTTTAAGTAGTAGTTAATAAAAGTAGATAAACAGAAAGATAAGAACTTTATCATTATCAAATTAATGAAACGTAACATAAAAATGTTTAAGAATGGTGTGAAAAGAGAATATGCAACAGAAAAAGGAAATAATTAACGGAAATATACTTAAAAACTCGTAAAAAGGAAATAGTATAATAAAAAATATTTAACTGGATAGAATAATGTGGCTTAAAATTGGGCATGTTCCGGGAATAAATTTGGAATACTGCCAAACTAGCGGACTTGTTGAAAATGACCAGGGAGTCATCAAGTGAAATAGTAGCGAGTCACCAAATAGCCTCGACTACTCTACAACTCTTGTAGTGAATGATAGCATCACAACGTTGTAATATACATTAGAAGACAATTCGGCGATTTATTGTCCTATTAAGACCAACACCGATCGATGTTAGAAGTAATTTATTTATATAAAATAAGAAAAAATAAAACTCCATTTTGGGTAGATTATTTCTAAAACAAAAATATTGGTTTCCTGTTAACAAATATCCGTTTTCAAGAAAACTCGGTGGTAGATGGAAGAAGAGAGAGCATTAGAGATAATTTAGTAATGAAGAAAATGAACCAGTAGATGTACTGAACACAAACTGAATAGAAACTCAAACTGCAAGAATTTTCACTGTTTAATAATTAAGAGAGAGACAGACTGGATGAATATTAGAAAGTACATAGAATGATGTTGACTGACTGGTTCTCCCACAGAGCCAGCTCTATTTGTTTGCAATTCTCCCTCCATTCTTTCGCCTAGGTAAAAATTCTAGAAACCAGCCTAGACTAATGATTCGGATCCCATTACATCATCCACTGGTTCATTTTCTTCTCATCGCTAAATTATGTTTAATTGATTCCCTCTCACATTTACCACAAGAACTAACTTACCATCTTATGTTAAAATTTCCTATACTGATAACATGCTGACGGCCATTAACTAATAAGAGACACTATGAAAGTTATCTTTCAAGAATCTTTATAAGTTACCAATCATGTGTAAATTGAGGGATCAGATTAAATCCACTGCAACCTAGAATGTCTATTATATCCTGAGTTTCCAGTACGTGGAGAAGTGTAGTTGAATCAGAATAGGAAAAGGGGGGAGAGTGGTCCCAACGTCCCATGCTCACACTTTGATCCATGAGGATTTATTGTGTGAATTCCATCTGTTAAATGAGGGTATGTAGGGAACGGATTCGTATGTATTTACATATTTTTTTCTAGGCAATTTACAGACGTTTTTCAACTAGAAGTATTCATACTGACACTTTTTAAGCCGTTTGAGTCTACTTTTATTTCACATATTTCCACATATTTGGATGTTATCGCATATTTATACATATTTGATCAAAACAAATAAATATTTCTACATATTTAATCAAAATATTAAATTATTATATTATTATATTTTTTCATATTTTTCATTTTGGGCATATTTTCATAATTGGGAGGTGGTTGACAGGAAGTGTGAACCACAGACTGTAGGGCTGTGAATCACAGTGGGTACAATGGAAAAACTACCTGGAAGATATCTATAAAGATACACTAACCAAAATTCGAGAACATATCAAAGATGGACCGATTTGGGTGTCAATTGATGAAACCACTGACGTTGAGGGCAGGTATATTGCCAATGCAGTTATTGGAAAACTTGACAGTGATGCTGATGTGGATTCAAAGCCATTCCTTTTGAACTGTGAGGTTCTCGAAAAATGCAATCATTCCACCATTTCACGATTCTTCGATGCTCAATGCATATCCTATGGCCCAGTGGAGTTTTGAACGAAAAAGTTCTTTTGTTTCTCTCTGATGCTGCCCCCAACATGGTCAAGGCTGGGCAATCTATTCAGGTATTTTATCCTAAGATAATTCATGTGACGTGTATTGCTCATGCCTTGCATCGAGTAGCAGAAACTGTCCGATCTTTGTTCAGTGACGTAGATTCCTTAATCTCCTCGGTTAAAAAGTGTTCTTAAAAGCACCAAGTCGCATTAAAATGCTAAAAGATCTCTATCCAGACTTGTGCCTTCCACCAGAACCAATATTGACAAGATGGGGTACTTGGCTGGAAGCAGCTCAGTATTACTATGAAAACTACAATAAAATCAAGAATGTCCTTTCACATCTCGAAGACGAAGCAGTAGCGATAAATACAGCCAAGTCTTTATTCGAGAAACCTAATTTAAGGAACGACCTTGCATTCATTTCTGACAATTGCGTATTTCTTGCACAAGCCATTACCCAACTTGAGTCCCAAAATGTTCGACTGACAGAAAACGTGTCCAACGTTAAAAAAGTCATCGAAAAGGTGGAAGGAATACCTGGGAGTAAGGGAGATCTGATCAGATCAAAACTGGTAGAAGTACTGAGCAAGAACAAAAGGTGGGAGACCATCTGCCAGATTTCTGATATTATCAGTGGAACAGAAGTCACCTCAGAACATCGTGTACCCTTTACAACCAACGAGATAACTTCTTTCAGCAAGGCACCTATAACATCTGTAGATGTTGAACGATCTTTTAGTCGTTACAAGTCCATCTTACGCCCAGATCGTCGTCACTTTACGTTCCAACATTTGAAATTTCATGTGGTTGCAAACAATTTCGAAGAGTGAAGTTTTCAAAATTGAAAATTTAACACATCTTTTTATAAATAGTAAAAATGTTCTTTTCTTGTATAAATAATTATAACTTGCCCCCCCCCCAAATTCCATTTTCATAAAAAAAAATGTCCATTTTACTTAAATATTCCAGAAAATATTTTAAGAAAATCACATATTTTCCACATAATTGACGAAAATAAATGCATATTTTAATTAAATATTTGGCATTTTTAAATACATAAAAATCCGTTCCTTAGTTCCTGTAAAGCGTTTCCGTTCTGAACTGACCGCCGGCGATTCACCTCGCTAGAACGCAGAGAACAGATATCGGTGTCATTTCCTCAGATAAGTATATCCGCCACTTTTAAAAGATAAATATACTGTATATAATACTTATGCCAAGCTGTATAAGTTATAATAGTTATAAATGTATTGTAATAGCTAATAATACTGTAAGTATAAAATATTAATAATATAAAAATCCAAAGAATACTAAGAAAAGAATTGATCAACACTTGTAAGCCAATTCTTCAGAGTCCCTGCACCCTCACAGCGTAATAGAATGAACAACATTTACCCATTTTCCCAGAAGGCTTGCAGAGATAGCTGATGTGTACGTCTGGGTTTACGTGATCCACAGACAAAGTCTTGTTTACAACACTGCACAGAAATTCACAGTGTACCAACACTGACTCACCTACAGGAGCCAATAGGGATCGGTAAGATGGATTTGACTTTTTCAGCCAGTTCTTCTATCTGAAGGTGGATACATATATAATGTTGTCTTGCAAATTATAGGCAGGGCTGATATGACAAACCAGCCAATTGCTTTAATTTCAACACAGATAGACAATGCGGGTTTAGTATAATACATTAAATTAAAAATTACTCGTTGAATATGTGGACGGGTCCGCAATGTAGGATAGCATCTGATACTTTATCCGTCGGAGCATGCATATTCCTTCTCCTGAACATACCTCCTTCCCTCAAGGGCCCCAAAATTCTCCTTAAAATTTTTCTTTCGAAAACAAGGAGATTGTCTTCGTCCCTATTGGAGATAGTCCAGGTGTGGGAGGCATATGTTAGTACTGGGCGTATAAGCGTTTTATATAATATAATTTTTGACTTCCTGGAGATTAATTTGCTTTTCATGTGCTTTACCAAGCCGTAGTAGCACCTGTTGGCAGCCATGATCCTTATTACGATGATACATTTATACTTATTTCCTGCGTAATACTATGGAGGAGTTGACTTGTGAGCCAAGGTAGGAGAATTCCTTCACCTTCTGAAAGCAGAACGGATCTATTCGTAGGTTCTCTCTGGGGGGCCAACGCCACCTCCAACAAACATATATTTTGTTTTGGTTTCATTTATTTGGAGACTGTATGAATTGTATGGCGAGGCAGACTTGGTTCGGGTAGTAAAATTGAACCGATTGAGCTGGGCGGGGCATGTGGCGAGTATGCAGATGGACGCATACCAAGGAGATTATTCGATGGAGAAATCGGAACGTCTCGGCGGGTCGGCAGACCTAAGCTGAGAATGCTTGGACGGTGTGACCAACGACGCGAGGAACCTATTGGGAGTTCACAATTGGAGAGCGGCTGCAACTAATCGCGATTCATGGATTAGGCTCATTGAGGAGGCCAGGACCTCATTGAGGATTAGGCTCATTGACTCCATCTTACCGATCCCTATTGGCTCCTGTAGGTGAGTCAGTGTTGGTACACTGTGAATTTCTGTGCAGTGTTGTAAACAAGACTTTGTCTGTGGATCACGTATCCAACATTTATTTAGGATTGTAGCGCCAAATAGATAGATAAATAGAATATTCCTTTTGTTCTTGACCAGTTTCGGATTTTCATCCATAGTCAGAGCAAATTCACCAAGTTCGTGTAAAGATGTTTCTCCCGCAAAACGCCTTACAGGCAGGTAGAAACATTGCGCTGAAGTGAACTCACTACACGAACTTGGTGAATTTGCTCTGACTATGGCTGAAAATCCGAAACTGGTCAGGACCAAAAGAAATATACATGCTACGATGGATAAAATTTAATATAATTTAATTAAAAAAATTCTTTAAAATTACAACATTTACAATGTTTATTTGGATGACCATAAAAAAGGTGGTGGGGATTATACTTGTCTTCCTGTGAGAACTTGTGTGGAGCGCCCTCTGACAAAATCAACCAAGCTTCTGCAGTTAAAACCTCTAACTGACAGATCCCCCCCCCCAATTCCAGTAAAATCATTTATTTCTGGCAAAATGTTTCAAAGAAAAGTGATACCTGTATTTTATCTTTTATTTTTTTCAGTTTTTGTGACTTCCTCAAAAATAGCTCCAACAATTTTCTAAACTTCGTATAACATCTACTCATATAAATGGTTAATCACTTTTATTTGCACAATTTTTCAATGAATCTCGGGGAAATCAACTTAACGCTTTCCTCTAAAATACCTCTATATAGCACAATGTATGGTTCTGCCACCTATATAGTAGTAAGGAACATAAGCTAGAATTCCAAATTTGAAGAATATCAGTTAACCGCAATTGCGAGTCAACAGAATAGGTTTTTTGTGTTATTTGGAATTATTCTCGAAATCGTCTTCAAAGATTTCCTTTAAACTAGGCACGCTGCTGACTGCACAGATATGAACGAATCACTTTTATTGAGAACATTTTTCCTGAAAAAAATTCCTTTTCAGAGCTCTGAGGAATGTGGGATGTTAAATTTCCAATGTTTCTGTTTGTTCAATATTATTGGCGCTGTCTTCTGAATTATAGTGTAAACACATTTAATTTTTACCTGCCTTCTATGCTAACCAAAAATATACCCTACCATTTTATACTTAGAGCAAATGAATACAAATTCTATATTAGTAGAAAATCTGTCAATCTTGTAATTGTAAAAATGGCTGCTCGAGGAAGTCGTTGAAATCGTGGTCTATGCAGATGGCTCCAGGATTAGTGATGCTGTCGGGGCTGGTGCTGGGAATGACAAGAGTATATCTGTTGTGATTGTGATTGGTTCCGCAGGGATGGAAAGCATCAGAGATATCTTCCGTGATAGCCTGCTTCTTTTTGTGGTCATCCACCGGTTTCGGGCGTTTACCCGTCATCAGGATGCATTTTGTCAAACAGTGTGATAACATAGATTTCATCTACATACACTCTGTTATCTGGAGTATATCAACTAAATTTCTCTGTGCAAATCTATGTTTGTCTTTCTTTTTTATTTTTCCCTCAAAAGTCACCCTTATGAAGGAGAATTTATTTGTACAGCTACATGCTCCACTTAAATGTAGTAATACATGTAATAATTTATATTTTTATTTTCAAAAAAAAAAGTATTAGTACGTAACTAAACATTGAATGAGTACAGTTACTATAAAGAAGAATTCAATATTCAAAACTAAACAAAACAAAAAATAAATAAAAATAAACAAGAATAATAAAAGTCGAAAGTTGTCAACAATGTTAATAACAAGACAACACAATAAAGATAAAAAAAAAAAATACGGAAATTTATAACCAAATATTATGTTTTTTATTTTACTTTACATACTCGTATATCATTGTAAAATATGCTTTATTGTTTGGTGATTTTATGAGCTGAAATTTAAAAAAATCTATTTTATTTAAAAATACTAAAAATTCTTTTAAATTGTTTTTTCAATTAACTGATAATGGTTCAGAATATTCTTGATAAATGATACTCTCTCTCTATCAAGAAGAGGGCAGTCGTAGGTGATCGTAGTTCTGCAGACAAGCTGGATGGCAGTTACAATTTGGTGAAGTATTAATTCCGAAACTATTAAAGTAAGATCATACTCGCCCATGACCTGACAATACTTAAGTTAATCTTGCATTTGTCAATATTTTTGCTGATATTCTGTCCTGCACTGTTGGAAAGTACTTTTTTGTTTCTAACCATTTTAGAGAGGATTGCCAAATAGATTCCCATTTTATAACATTGGAATTGAAAACAGTTTTTTAAAAATGTTTTTGGGCATTTAGTAGAATCCTTGGCAGCTTCTTTGGCTAACTGGTCCGCTTCTTCATTTCCTTGCAACCCTGAATGACCTTTCACCCAGTCAAGAGTGACAGTGACACCCAACCTAACAACTTCTGCAATTTTTTTCTTAATTTGCACCATTAAATTTTCATGATTTTTGGAATTGTAAATGGAACACATAGGTACTAAACTGTCAGTCATGACTGCGAAGGTCTTTACACCCGAACGACTACCAGAATTCTGCACCCATTCTATACTTTTTAGAATAGCCATCAATTCTGCTTGATTATTCGAGTAATATTTATGCAGTCTATACTTCTCAGAATGTATCCTCCTATCTCCCATCTCCATCATAAACTACAATATATGTTATCACACTGTTTGATAAAAAGCATCCTGATGATGGGCGAACGCCCGAAACTGGTCGTTGACCACAAAAAAAAACAGACTATCACGGAAAATATCTCTGAAATAGTATATCTCTTGGCAGACTTCCATCACACTTTTAGGCTGTAATTTTCGCCATTTTAGATACCGCAAGGGCATAATGGGCAGAAGAGTAACCATTTTCTCTGACAGTCTGGCCGTACCAAACGCTTTAGAGGCCGTCAAGGACACAGAAGCATTCCGGGCAACGGGGAAGCCGACAGATTAGCAAAAGACAGAGTGTTAGGACCGCCTGAACATTTCTGCATCATCTCATATAGAACTACATATGAAGCCATTAAGAACCGGCTCATAAAAAAGCATACTCTCTGCTGGAAGAGTATTGAGAGGTAGAAGCAATCCAAGTTATTCCTGGAGAGCCTTGGAAGCTCTCGCACATTGTATATCTGCTGTGGAGAGAAGAATGCAGGCTATGGACGATCATTGCCACGATTACAGGGCACTGCTTCCATAGGAAACACTCACACAATCTGGTGGACTGATGGAGGATTCATTTTGTAGTAAGTGTGGCAACACCAGTTCACCTTCTTTGTGAATGTGTGCATTTTGTTCAACAAAGATTCCAAAGACAGATACTAAACTGGCACCCAACCAAGGATTGAAAAATTACCCTTTGCCTCAGTTCTGGATTTTATACACGATGGGCATGTTTTTGGCCTCGTGTAATAAACCCCCTTGAGGTGTAGAATTAGAAGAAAAAGTCGTGTGAATGTTTCACACCAGACTTTTGTTTTTATAGAGATTTCACATTTAATCCAAAAAAAAGAAAAAGAAAAATGAAAAAAGGTCAAAGTTCAAAATAATGTTGTTAAAGTAACAAAAACGCTTGTTAAAAAAAGGAAAAAAGACCTTCCCCCTAAGGGAATAAACAGCAGTGTATTTTCAACCATGTGGTGACTCACTCATCAATCACATCGTGAACTGAGGTTTACAAAAACTGGACTACAAAGAAAGAAAAAAATTGTTTTACTACTAAAAAAAGAAATCCGATAACAAACACTGGGTCCGACATTTATTTATAGGAAACTGAATCACATTTTCATTCAAAATGGTTTTACTGGAATATACTTTACTTTAACGAGGGCTTTTTCGTCAGGAAAAGAAGAAAAAGTTTTGGGGGGATTAAGAATTAGGAGTACCGGGTGGTGATTAAGGGAAGAGCATGATCCAGTGAGGATGCCCCACGGGTGTTCGTCTGCTCTCACAGGTTAGAGCAATATTTTATTTATTTCATTGAATATTCAAATTGGGTCCCCTGATTGGGTAAAAAAAAAGGTTTTAGCGAATGGTGTTCGTGCGTGCGTGCTTGTGTATGTCTCTTTGGTTGATGAGTTTGAACAGAATACCTCAGAAAAATCTGGTGTGAAACGCCTCACATTGTAAGTCTCACAAATGTTTAGCTGAGCTGGCCATAAAAAAGGTGGTAAGGAGTTATACAATATATACTTGAGTGGACATTATTTGCGCTCTATGACACAGCCAACAAAGCTTCACCGGCAATATAAAATCAAAATAAACTGACCGCCTCATCTAAAAATCGCTATAAAATCAATTTTTTAATTTCTGTTTCCCCTATTAAGAGGAAGTATTGTAATCGTGTCAAATTTCGATATCGCGTTTTCACCGGAAATATCGGTTTTGAGGTCCCCTGAGTCCAAAAACTGGTTGTTAGCAAATGGTTTGTTGTGTGTGTGTGCGTATGTGAACAGCATAGCTCAAAAACAAAAATCGTAGAAAGTTCAAACTTGATATTCCGTTTAGGTATCATCATGGGATCCGAGAGCGTGTCATCTGTCAAAATTCCTCAACCGGAAGTACCACTTTACTAGTTGATTTTTCTACTATTTTGCGTTTTTTTCAGAAACGGCTCCGACGATTTTCTTGAAACTTACTATATCAACTACACATACAAAGAGCTACAATTTTTATTTAAAACATTTCTCTGGGAAAATTCATTAAAGGGCACTTTTAGGGGAGGAATGGGGTTATGTTTTTCTCTAAAGTGCTATCATAGTTGATTATACAATTCTATCATCCCAAGAAAATTAATTAAAAAATGAATAGCTGGCTGAAATTCCGAATTTTAAGGAAATTAGTAAACCGGAAGTGCGTTTTTACTGAACAGTTTTCCACGAATTTTATTAAATTTGGTACACAATCTATAAAATTTGTCAATTATAATTTTGAAAACTGGAGTAAGAGAAAGTTGTGTGAGTGTTTCACGCTAGACTTTTTTTTTTTTTTGGAGAAGTGTAACTAATAAAAGTGATAAGTTTGTATCTGTTCATTAACATTCCAAGTTTAAAGGAAATCATTTAAAGCCGGTTTCGACAAAATTCAAAAAAACTCAAAAACCTAATACCTAAAGCGGACTTGCCAGTTTAGCTACTACCCTACCAGAACTTCTTCCTCCCAAAAATGAATTTTCTCGAGAAAATCTAACAAATAAAAGTGATAGGTATTTATGCGTGCATTATAGTTTCCTCTAAAGTACCACTAGAATATAATATATAGTTTTACCACCTACATAATATTTATACACATTAGAAGTAATGATAGAATACCAGAAGAAAATCGGTTTTCCGAAAGTGGAATTTTACACAATAGGTTTTTGAATTTTTTGGAATTTTGTCGAAACGGTTAAAACGATTTTCTTTAAACCTATGAAGTGAGATATTCCATTTAAAATAATAAAATTACTTTCTCAGATTAGAGTATAAATATCAGATAAAGATAACATTAAAAAATCTAGTATGTGTCATTAAATCTAATGAGATGTGTACGATTTGTAATCAGAAAGTCATAGAAGACCTTTATCACATCGTTGTGAAATGCCCAATTTATCAACCATTTAGTAATCACTTCATCCCTTACGTGTGCGACATGTCGCCCGAACGCTTTACTGAATTATTACGAGCAAATGATAAGAATCATCTTAAAAACTTTTATCACTTTATTTTAAATAGTTTGAAAATACGTGCGTTTATAATTAATGAATAAATTAGTATGAATTCTTGCTATTTAATTTTGTATTTGCTCGTTTAGTCGGTTTATTCATATAAAATTAAATAAGTAAGTTGGTGTATTTTTTATTTTAAACATATATATAAAGAACTGTTATCGTTTTTGCATTCTTTTATCCCCATCAAAATATGCAACTTTTCTAATCACGTCCTCTCCGAATGTTCTAATTATTTTTCACAGTTCATTACTTGAAGACAACATTACAGGTGATTATTTTAATATGATCATATGTTTATTATTATGTACCTTTTTTTGTAGCAGCAATAATTGAATGGCAATTAATGCCAAAAGCTATGAAATTTTGTTTAAAAATTAAAATTTATTCCTGTATCTTATTAGTTATTATTATTTTATTTTATATTATTTTATTTATTTCTTTAAAGAAAAATTTTTTCTTTGTTTCCTTCAAGAAAAGAAAAATTCTTTATTTATTTACTTTGTATTTAGTGCTGAAGTAAAATTATTTTTCTTATGCACTTTCAATATGTAAAACATTGTAATGTATGTATGGAGACAACTCCATTTGCACGGGGGTAATCCCCAAAGACAAATAAAGAATTATTATTATTAACTTGTGAAGTATTTGTTGAATAAATAGAAACTTATCTCTTTTAAATGCAACATTTTCTTTTTGTGAAAAAATTGATTTTAGAGGGGTATGTCAATTAGTTTAGAATTACGTTTGCACAAGCTTTCTTAGTTTTAAACATAGAGCGTTCCACATAAGGCCGCTCAGGTATGCAAGAAAAATCCCCACCACCGTTTTTATCTGCAACTACACATTGTAATGTTAGAATTTTAAATGATTAATTGTAATTATTGGAGTAAGAGAATGTCGTGTGACTGATTCACACCAGATCCTCTAACTAGGAGTAACACAAAGTAAAACAAAATAATCACTGATATTTTCTATCTTTGCAGACTCATCAAGTAGGGTATATTAAATAAAAAAATGTGATAAATAAACTTACTTGAAATTAGCCAATAGGATGAAAGCAATTATCAGTGAAATCAGCGATATACTGTATCCGATTTGTGACATTATCTTTACAATGGGAAGATATTTCTGAAACAAATTAAAAGATATAAGTTTGTTTACATATATATATTGTTTGTATAACAAGGGAAGCAAGGAAGGAAATGGCTAGGAATCTTGGCGAATCTAGGGGAGCAGCACGGAGATAACACTGATATTACCCATCCCACAGTACTCTATACACAAAGGCTGCAAAGATTGTTAAAGTGATCGACTACTTGGTCGATCTGAAGAGGTAAACATCCTGGCTCAATACAATCAACCACTTTTTAGAGCTGATTGATTAACTTTGAACAAAGACGCAATAGAATAGACCGCAATGGAATTAGCTTTGTTAAGGTACGCCTTTAAGATGCCTCTTATCCATTACTATAGCTCCACTAATATTTGTACTGCGCATCTCAACGATGATAACGCTCGACTTGATACCAGTTTAGGCAGCAATTCTCTAAGTGGATTTTCATGTAAATACGGGTCATATTTGGATGGCTAAAGATGGAAGCGGGAATTTAAGCACACTACAACAAAACAACAGGTGTGTAAACAGTCTTCAACATGAAACAACAAGCAAGGAGTCTTAAACTAAAGGAACAAGTATATTAATACAACAAATAGTTTCTTTATATAAGATGGTTAAATTGTGGTAAAAATGGATTTTCTTTTAGCCACTCCTTCTACAAACATCCAGCATCCATTTTTAAATAAATAAAAAAAAAATCTGGTGTGACACACTCACACAACTTTCTCTTTCTCCAGTTTTCAAAATTGAAATTGACAAATTTTATAGTTAGTGTACCATATTTAATGAAATTCGTTGGAGTTCCTCGAAAACTAAAAAACTGTTCAGTAAAAGCGCACTTCCGGTTTACTAATTTTTTTGAAACTCGCAATTTTGGTCATCTATTTATTTCTAATTAATTTTTTTTGGATGGTAGAATTGTATAATCTACTTGATAGCACATTAGAGGAAAAACATGAACCCACCCTCCCCTAAAGCTGCCCTTAAATGAATTTTCCCAGAGAAATGTTTTAAATAAAAATTGTCCATCTTTGTATGTGTAGTTTATATAATAAGTTTCAAGGAAATCATTAGAGCCATTTTTGAGAAAATCGCGAAAAAGTGAAAAAAAATCATTTACTAAAGTGTAAAGTAAACGCACTTCCGGCCTCTGATTTTTGTCAAACTCAGAATTTCAACCACATATTTAATTCTAATTAATATTACTTAGATGATAGAATTGTATAATAAACTGAAGAGGTACTTAGAGGAAACCTCTAACCTTTTACTAGGAAGTAATGCGATCTTGCAAAATTTTCGATATCGATTTTTCACCGGAAATACACGATTTGAGATCCAAAAAAAAATCGGTTTTTAGAAAGTAGTCTGTGTATGTGAACAGCATAGCCGAAAACGAAAAATTGCAAAAAGTTCAATCTTCTATACCGTTGGGGTATTACCATGGGATCCGAAAGTAATTTGTTTGCAAAGAAAGGAAATTTTTGTAGAAATAAACAGAAAAGTCAATAAAAGTCAAAATGCAAGTTAGAGATGAGATAGAAGGCGAAAGGGAAAAGGATTACGCAAAGAAATGCGTGAGAAAACGAGACGACAGACAAACATTGTGTACACTGAACACCCGGGTAGGATTGAAGGTCATGAAACAAAAAGTAGCTCTTATTTTAATGAGAGCAACTTTAAAAGTAAATATTAACTTCCATCTTGAAATCTTTAGCCCGTTTTTCCATTAACTAATAGACATGCAGACAGAACAAAAAAAAGAAAAAAATCTGGAGTGAAACACTCACACGATTTTCTCTTACTCCTTCCAATGCAATTACATTGACACTGATTTATGTAATAATGTGTTGGGAGTTGAATTGAAGTTTCTATGTAAGGATAATTGATTCGGAGCCATTCTACTTAATGCTGTGTAACTTAAAGGAAGTGGTACATTTGTTTCCCAGAATTATGACAAGGAAACTCAAATACAAAGAAAAGAATTAAGGTCAGTTTAGATTAAATTAAAAGAAGAAGGTCAACAATCTAAATGAAGAGCTAATGGATTAATTTATTATAAATGGAAAATTTTACTCTTATAATTAGCTGATAAAAGATAAGGGTGTAGGAAAATCGGAAGAAAAAGTTAAAACAGAGCAAGAGGAGGGGATCACAGTTCTAGATGAGACCATTGACAGTGCTGAAGGCGCTAAATTAAAGAAAAGGTAAAGTAACAAGAAATCACCTAGGTATTCAGAAGAAGCTCAGCCTCATCAACTCAGTCAGGTAAATAGACAATATAGATTGATGGAAACGAATGTACAAGGCGTCAATACATCGCAAACACTAGCTACAGATATTTCGAACAAATTTGAATGTAATAAAAATGAGGTAATAAAGCTAAACACGAATCTCTTTAAATTCATATTTTAGTACTGATAATTAAATTAACCATGGCGAGTCATTAACTATATTATCCTATAATACACAGGGTCTAAATAGAGAAAAGTATGATGTTAATTTTTTGAATTACGAATATATTAAAAACTATGATCTTTTTATGCTACATGAAATTTTTGTTGAAATTTATGTTGCTTGTGGAAGTTTAGAAAAATTATCTACTGAACATAAACTTAAATGGATACCTGCAATAAGGACTGCAAAATGTAGTAGGGCTAATGGAAGGGTCTTGTTAGGAATAAAATTAAATAAAAAATTCAATGTTATCTCTTTCATAAATCAGTCAAATTAGACTTTGATTAAAATTAAATACGGTAATAAATTGATGTATGTATTTCCGGTAAGACCTTAATTTCGAAAATCTGGCAAGATCGCAATACTTCCTCTTACTAAGACTAGAGAAAGTAAAAAAAAAAAATATATATTTTTTGTGTCATATGTCTTCAAAAAAAAAAACAAAATGGTACAAACATTCATACAGTAGTTATTGTTTTTATTTTTATTAATTAGAAATGAAGAATATGTCGTGACATATCAGATACATATTGCAACACAAAGTTTTTAATAGATAAAAACACAATAAGATCATCATAAACAATAACACGCCTGTTTTCTGATACAATAAACAATTGATTGTTCATCGTTTAAAAAAAAAGAGGGAAAACAAAAATTCTTTTATCTGTCCTCACAATAAAGGATCTTTTGTATTTTTTCTTTAGTGTGGGCAAATATTTTTTTTTTTTTATTTTTCCTTATTGTTCAGCTAATGAAAAAAAATGTAATTTTTGAGTAATTAATTGTAAAACGTGGATTTCCGGACTAGCCGTTTAAAACACCTGTAGATATGTACATTTTAGCTGTGCCTATACCCGGACTGCTTAAATTTAAGTGATGAACTTAATGAGATTTATGAGATTAACAATCTACCGTGCTGGAAAGTGATGTTTTCACTTTCACTTCTTTATGGGTGTATTTGTGCGTGAGAAACAAAATATACTATGTATCAAAAAAAATTTCATCCACTACACTATCCATTTGTACAATATTAAGGAATGAATACAGTATAATGAAATCGATTACTGGGATTGGAGTCTTAATTTTTATAAATTTACGGAATTTTGTCTAAACGCTGACAGCAAATTCCCGGAGCCCTCATTTAGTAAGTAAAGATACAAATGATTACAGTCTGAATGTAGTGTAATGAATATCACAATTTACCTAATTTCGAACAAATCCCCCAAATACACTTGCCCCATCGCCCTAATAATTACTTCTCTTAATCCTAGTAAAGAGGAAGTACTGCGATCGTGCCAGATTTTTTAAATTGAGTTTTCACCGGAAATGCAAATGTGTGTGTGTGTGTGTGTGTGTCGTCTTTATCAGAAGACACGAAGATTTCAGGCAAAATCCAGCAACCGGAAATGCGACTTTACAGAACGTTTTTTATTTTCGTCATTCACTCAAAAAAGGCTCCAAAGATTTTCTTTAAACTTCGTATTACTATCTACACACATACCTATGTGACCAATCATCTGTCACTTTTATTTGAAACATTTTTTCTGGGAAACTTGATTTTTTTGGGGTTAACAGTAGCCCCAATAATACTTTCCTCTTAAGTATCACTTCAGTATAATAATAAATGGTTTTACCATTTACATAATATTGATTCACATTTACAATCATTGATGGAATTCCAAAGTTGAGGAAAATCGGTTAACCGGAAGTGTGATTTTACAGAATATGTTTTTGAATTTTTTGGAATTTTGTCGAAAATGGTTATACCGATTTTCTTAAAAAAAAACTTGGAATGCTTGTTGCATAGATAATAACATATTACTTTTATTTGAAACATTTTATTCAAAAAAATTATTATTTTACTTTCTCTTACTCCTAATAAGAGAAACTATTGTAATCTTGTCAAATTTTCGATATTGAGTTTTCACCGGAAATATACGTTTTGAGGTCCCCTGAGTCCAAAAAAGTGGTTTTTAGCAAATGGTCTGTGTGTGTGTGTGTGCGTGTGTGTATGTATGTGAACAGCATAGCTCAAAAACAAAAAATCGTAGAAAGTTTAAACTTTCACCAAGTATCACTATGGGATCTGACAGTACGTTTCTGTCAAAATTCCTCAACCGGAAGTACTACTTTACTAGTTTTTTTTTTACTTTTTTGCGATTTTCTCAAAAATCGCTCCAACGATTTTGTTCAAACTTGGTATATCAACTACACATGCTAACAGTTACAAGTTTTATTTGAAACATTTCTCTGAGAAAATTCATTTAAGGGCCCTTATGCGGGAGGGGTGGGGTTAGGTTTTCATCTACAGTGCTATTTCAGTTTATTAGACAATTCTGTCATCTAAATAATGTTAATTAGAATTAAATATGTTGTTGAAATTCCGAGTTTGAAAAAAATCGGATAACCGGAAGTACGATTACTTTACCACTTACTAAATGATTTTTTCACTTTTTCGCAATTTTCTAGAAAAATGACTCCGACGAATTTTCTTGAAACTACTTATATAAACTAAACATACAAAGATCTATAACTTTTATTTAAACATTCTCTGGGAAAATTCATTTAAGGGCACTTTTAGGGGAGGGGTGGGGTTACGGCTTCTCTAAAGTGGTATTATATTGATTATACAATTCTATCATCCAAACAAAATTAATTAGAAATAAATAGATGGCCTAAATTCCAGTTTTAAGAAAATTTGTAAGCCGGAAGTTCGCTTTTGCTGAACAGTTTTTTCAGTTTGCGACGAATTTCGTTAATTTGGTACACAAACGTCTCCTTTGTCAATTATAATTTTGAGAACAGGAGTAAGAGAAAGTTGTGTGAGTGTTTCACACCAGATTTTTTTTGAGGAGTATTGGGATTCTGTCAGTTGGTTTAAATTTTAATGTGTACAAGCTTTGTTAGTTTTATTCTAGAACGCTCTTCTTAAAGCCGCTCAGATATGAAAGTGGAATCCCCGACACCATATTGATGGCTACTCCAATCAAACATTGTAAAGTTGCAATTTTAAAGAAAACTTTTTTGATTAAATTGCATTAATTAGAGTAAGAGAAAGTCGTGTGAGTGTTTCACAATAGGGAGTAAAAAATTTTTGTGTTGAAATGTGAGCCAGTTTTGCACATTTGTTTACACTTCTCCGCTGTGGATAGTTAGATTCTTTTTAGGGGATATTGCACTGCGACCTGAAAGATCTGTTTTGCTTCCCGGGAGGGCCATTGGAGTGCACCGCCCATCCCGGGCAGCATGCTTTAAAGGCTCCTAGGAAGAGAAAAATCTCAGGGCAGCACTGCTGGACACGAAACCGAGGACACGCTTTGGATTCCAGCACGCTATCACTGAGCATGCGGTATTTGTTAGATATTTCAGGAGAAATAGATTTTATGGCCACTAGAAAAACTGTGACGTTAGGCTCAAGTCTTCTTAATAAATATGACCAATTAAACGTTTATTAAAAATATCCAAGTTTTCAAGAAAATGTATCAGTTGAAATGTAATAATGTAATTGGGGAAAGTCGTATGGTATTTCACACAAGATTTTGATTCTTTTAAGTTCATTATATTTAAATCTGGCACTTTTATCTGAAAGATTTTTTTGGAGAAATCGATTCTACACTTGTTCCAATGGAGGGGGAAATTCTGATCAGTTTTCAAAGGAAACAAAAATGTGTGTTATAGAATTTGAGAAAAGGCTTAAATGAATATGTTTGACGACACCAGCTGTTCAAATATAAGTTATTATTTCAATCTTATTAAAATCTATCACAAGTATTCTGAATATTAATCAACCAAACAAACACTGATCTGGAAACGATCCAAGTGGATTGGTTAGTGGTTGTGAATCATTTTGAACAGGGGATATATCCAGCTGGTGTTTGAGGTAGAATTTTTTTTTATTAAATTAGAGCAATTTATTTTCTGGTTATGGAAATTTTATTTTATTTTCTGTTTTTACTTTTTGGGATTTCGCCTTTTTTGGGCCAGAAATATTTGATTTCTCTTAAAAATGACAATCATATGAACCTAAAGTAAAGTTTAAACAGGTGACAAATTTACTGCTTTTTTGTTGTCGAAATTTTCATGATTTTCTCAGAAATGATTAGCAACTATTTTCTCTAAACTACATACGAGTTATACCGTATACCATTTAAGCTTCATATTCCCGTACATGCAGTTCTATGCCTTTTGTGTGAGCATTTTTTTTAGAATAAACTTTTAAAATTGACAAGTTTATTTCTTTGACCCCACCCAACCAACATTTTGCTTGTTTTGTTAGTATACTTATTTAGAAATAATACATTCTACACAATGATTTATATACATATATATATTTCCGGGCCAATAAGAAGCGATGAATATTTGAATTACAAGTTCTTAAATTTTGATTGGTTGGCAGCCAAAATTGTACAATGGTATCTTTCATTAGTAATATTAACTTTGTGAGTGATCAACCCAGACAAATTATACATCACGATTTATTTCTGCAATAATTATTCTACTAATTGCATGTTAATTGCATTTCCACCACAATTTTATTTCTTCAAACTCGAAACACATATAAATAATTCTGATTAATACTGTATTGGTGATATAATCGTATAATTAATTAAAATAGCACTTTGGAGGAAAGTATTACTCCACCTCTTGCCCAAAACCCTCTTTAAATGAAATTTCCCGGAGAAGTATAGTGCAGATAACTTCCGGTCGAATCCAATTGTGATACCTAAACGAAATGGCAAGTTTGAAATCCTGCGATTTTTCGTTTTTGAGCTCTGTTGTTCACGCACATACACTGGAGGATGTTAGAAGCTGGTAGAAGAGACATCTCGTGGATAAGAGATTTGTAACTTTCTTCATAAAATTTGTAAATAGTATAAATGTGCGCGACTTTTAAATAGGGTTAAATTTTCCCAATATTTATCTATTCCAATATATCGACTTTTGTCACTAGAGTTTGGAAGTTTACAATTTCTACCATCAATTATGTATTTGAATATTTTGTAAATAATTGTATATTGATAATACTATAGATATACAACACATGTAATATTGTATGTACATATGGAAGATAAAATCCCCTTGGGAAGGGTTACTTTCAAGGGGAAAACTTGTAAAAAAAACCAAAAAAAAAACCACACGCACACTATATTATAATAACCATCTAGGGGATCTCAAAATGTGTATTACTGGTGAAAACTAGATAGAAATTTTGACCCGATCGCAGTACATACTCTTATTAGGAGGAAGAGTAAATATAAAAAGCACATATTATATTTATTGAGATTATTTATTGAAAATAGAAGATATATTTAACATAGAAGCTAGAGAAAAATAATGACCACGGCCATAAATTCAGCAGTAAATACTAGATACTGGAAAATAGATTCGATGTCATATTATATGCAATGGCGTCTAGCTCAGCAAATGGTTGCGTGTTCTGCATTGTAAACACTTGCAGTGGATGTATGTTAGTTTTGAAAAATTCAGATCACTTTCATTGTGGTGATATTAAATTTATTTCAAACACGAATATAGAATTTTATCGTATTTTTAGTGAGTATATTGCTGGAAGTATGTACATGGGGACAGATAATAAACTGGAGCTTAGCTGACCCCATAAAACTTACCAGTGTGGTAATATTTTGTGACCCATTTTGTAATAACTTACATACAATACATAATTATGCTTAAAACACTTTTGAAGCTCAACGTAACTCCACTAATTTTACAGTTACGTGTTTTATCTTCCTATTTCTACTAATATTTAACAGAAACTTTCATCTCTAGGAGGTTTCCTGAACCACATAAGGTTGATACAGTGAAACAAACCATTAAATGGTTTAACCCCCCCCCTCCCCAGAACTTTTACAATTTTTACTTTCTCTTATTGCTGTAAGAGGAAGTATTGCAATCTTTTCAAATGTACGATATCAAGTTTACACTGGAAATAATGTTTTGAGTTCCCTGAGTCCGAAAAAGTAGAGCGTGTGTGTGTGTGTGTGTGTGTGGTCAGTATCAAAAAAGAGAAATCGCAAAAACATCAAACTTGATATTTCGTTTAAGTTCCACCAGGAGCACCCTGATCAAAATAGGTCAATCAAAAGTGCCATTTTACTGAGTGGATTTTTCAATATTTTGTTGCTATTTTCTCGAAAACAACTCGAAAGATTTTCTTTAAACTGACTATAGACTACATATACATAAAAATTCAATGCTCTACCTACTCATTTTATTATTCAGCCTAGTGGAGAAATTTAACTAAAAGCTCTTTTCCCGAACAGGACACTCTTAAATTAATTTTTTTCTAGAATAATGTTTCTGAAGTGGTAGATGAATAATTCCGCAACTTTCCGTTGTAGTTCATCTTTTACAAACGAGTATGGTTGTAATTTGTAGAAAGGAAGAGAAAAGGTGAGACCTTCACAACATGTATTTCCGGTCAAAAATTAACTTCGAAAATCTGAACTACAGCATTCATTTCTCGTGGAGAGTGATATTCTCAAGTACGTAAACATTAATTTTTGAAAAATTGATGTTAATTGTGAAAAACCACTTAATTGTTTGTCAATTTGGAAGTTTAAATATTTAAATTAAAAAAGAAATTAAATTTTAAGTCGACTTTAAGCTTTAATACTTTAAGTATTACATTCTGAAAATTTAGTTTCAAAATTGAGTTTTCACCGAAAATACATGTTTAGAGTGTCCCTGAGAACGAAAACACTAATTTTAACGAATGGTCCATATATACACACATACACATTTATATTATATATATTTTGTTCTTTTTACCGGGATTCTAGAGGAGCAGTAACGTAAAAAGCTTTCCTCTAATTTCAGTACAATACATGGTTCTACCAACTGTTAAATATTACGGTAGTCATTGGAAGCATTGCTAGAATTCCAAACCTGAAGAAAATCGATTAACCGGAAGTGCGCCTTTACACCGGTAAAGGTTTCTGAGTTTTGTTTTTTTTTATTTTCTCAAAAACGGTAAAAAGAATTTCCTTTTCACTTAATTTCCTTTACACATAAACTTACCAACTTTTATTTGAAACATATGTCCTGAAAAAAAACAACTGATTTTACGTGTTCTAAGGAATTTGATACGTTAAACTTCAGATGTTATTTTTGTTCAATGTTATTGGCGTTCTGTTTTAGACAACAATGTAATCACTTCTACTATCTGTCTGGGCATGTACTTGTCTCTCCCCTCCAATTAGGACAAATGAGTAAAATTTGAAGATTAACATTAAATATAAATATTTTGCATCGTATTAACAAATTTGTATAAGATAAACTTGTGAGTGTTTCACACCAAATTTTTTTTTTTTTCCCCAGGTGTTTTCGCGTTTTTCTCAGAATGATGTTTGTCTAAATTTCGCATAGTAATTCACACATATAGAACCTAGTAATATTTATTCAACATTTGCACAGAAGGATTGATTAGCGTGAGTTTTGAGGAAACTGTGACTTTAAGTTTCTTTATGAAAATGAAGTATTATTTACAGTTCCACCAACAGTTATTTACTAAAAATTCCATTTTTGTAGAAAATCTCACAGTTCTGTCCCTCTTGTTTTTTTATTATTATTATTATTACTCGTAATTATTTTTATTTTTATTACATATTCTTTAAAATAGTCAATAGATAGTTCCGGGACAATGGATTGCAAATAAAATGGGTTGTTTTGTCATACCCAAATAGAGATAAAGGGGCCTAGAGCGGGTGTTTCTATAGAAACTGGCGAGGCAACCATTTATCTAAATACCTAAGATTATCTGCAGAGCGCAGTTTTGAAATATATTAAACAAAAAAGGAGAGGGGAGAGTAGTAAAGCAATGTTCGCTATACTCGTATTCTATTTAAATTAAATAAATATCGATTTGCATATAATTTGCATAATATAAATGTCCCATGTATGGGTATTATAAAAATAAAAACAACCGTATAAAATATTCAAGAGGAATTTTGTACCAATCTAAAATTTCAAACGATACAATTTTATTACAAAAACCAAATTCAACTATAATTACAACGCCGGTGGGACGACCAAAAAATTTCCTAAAATACCACTTTTTTAAAGGAAATGTTATAAAATTTTTAATCAGCACTTGTCTAGACCCTCCGGAAAAACTGTTTCACATAGAACAGCTTAAATATATTATTTAAGTAGCAATGTTTAAAGAAAACCGTTGAAGCTATTTTCCGAAAAAATAACGAAAAACAGAAAATTGAAAAAAAATCAGTATTTCAGGTTGGATTAGGGTAATTTTAATCCAGATATTTATTCCGCAATTGCTTCTAGCAAGAATTTAGCCAATCGTAAAGTTTACATATGCCGCAAAAAAGTTAACGGTTGTCCCTAATGCTGGGAAGGAAATGGTTATGCAGTGGCTTTCAGACCATCGCGGAATTTACGGAAATGAACAAGCGGACCGCCTGGCACAGATCGGAGCTGGCCAACTCCGCAGCCTGCTTTGCCTATCCCATGTTCGGCGTTAAGAGGATTGTTAAGGCCGCTAGAAAAGAAAAGCTCCTAATAGAAATTAGGAGATATTGCGAGGACAAGTGCTGGGCTGCCTTCCTCGATCCAAATGAGCGACTACCTCATATTGCTATGAGAATCTTGCAAGAGCTGTAACACTAGCCTGCTCTAGAAGCTCACACTGGCCATGACTTTCTCCAGCTCTATCTTCACAGAATTTGATAGCTATTTCCCCCATTTACCCGCAAACATCGAGGACATGACTGCAGTAGATCTCTTTAGAAGTTCTGCATTGTAGTATGATATGCAGACGGTGGCCATTCTATTATGGCTGAATACTATTTGGGCTCCTCGCTAGAAAAAGGCAGAAATGCCTTCTCCGACGTAGGAAAAAACAAAACAAAAAACAATTTATTCAACTAAAAATTTTATTCTGGATTCGAAGTAAATACAATCCAACACTACGCATTCCAACACTAGGTGATTTAAGCATTTTGTTATCTTAAGGCAACATGATTAGCAAACCTGTTCAATGTAAAAATAATAAACTTTTCCATCAACTAACAAACTAATTAAGAATTCTGTTTGAAATTTTCAATTGGGCTGCAAAGTCTTATTTATTAATATCTGTGAAAAGTTTTATATAATTTTCTGATTTAAAATATAAAAACCTTAAATGTTTCTTTATGCTGGAGAATATCTGGAGATGATAGGCTCTTTCTATATCTCTGCTTAACAAATGGTTTTTTCAATTTTTTTAACAACCTACTCTTTTTTTTAACTAAAGTGTGAGCGGGAGAATAGTGCTTCTAATGTATATTAATATTATATAAGGAGTAGAACCATACATTTTACTGAAGTGGTACTTTACAGGAAAGTTTAACGTTTACTGTCCCTCAGGTCCCTGGAAAAAATGAATTTTCCCCGAAAATTGTTTTCAGATAAAAGTGACAGATATTTACGGTATGTAGATAGTATGATACGAAGTTTAAAGAAAATCGTTGGGGCCTGTCGTTAAATACAGAACGAAAAAAAATTCAGAACACTCGTTTTTCCGGTTGTTATAGATTGCATGAAAGTTTAGTGTCAGATGCGGTGAATATCAAGTTTGAGCGTCCGGAGTTCAGGAGCTTCAGGAGTTTTCGTTTGTGAGATATTTTGTTCTCTCTCTCTCTCACACACACACACAAATATAGACCATTCACTGAAAACGTTTTATTTCATTCTCAGGGGAGTTCAAAACATGTATTACCAGTTAAAATTCAATTTCGAAAGTTGGCATGATCCCAACACTTCTTCTTACTAAGAAGTAAGGGACAGTGTAAAGCATACACACCATTAGATATCACTCAAAGGTCATAGTCAAAATCTGTTACCCGGAAGTGAGGCTTTACTTGCGAAAACGTGTTAAATTATTTTACTGAAACTTTATACACATAAAGAACTATTTCTTTGATCTGAAAGATCTTTCCGAGAAAATTAAGGTTCTGGTGTACAGTAGCTTTATGCTCGTCTGTAAAGTACCATTTCAGCAAATTGTAATGGTGCAACCATCTACATCTATATATATAAAAATTCAGCATCCGTATGTTTGTGGCCGCAAAACTCGAAAAGTAGTCGATAGATTGACTTGAAATTTTTACACAACGTTGCATTTCTATACAAGAGTGTTTATATATACTTTTTACTCCGAAGTTCCCATGGAAACGAGAACTTCTCCGAGCGTTTCGCGAGGTTGGCAGAAATAGACAGACTCAGACGCGTTCCGATGGTGGCTCACTCTCTGAACTTCTTTCTCAACTACTTATAAGTATCTCTATTGCAAAGTTCCTATGGAAACGGGAAATTCCGAGCTAAAATCCGTTCAAACGGCCATATTGCGTTAGCACTTGCTTCTTCAGGTATTGCTGCTACGTTGATGGAAGGAGGTAGAACAGCGCATTCAGCTCTTAAACTGTCACTAAACATGCGCTTCATAGAAAACCCAACATATAACATTTCTAAAACATCAGAAATGGGAAAGGTTCTTCGGGCGTGCAAAATCATTGTATGGGATGAGTGTACAAGGACTTATAAGAATTCATTGGAAGCATTAGACCATACATTGAAAGACTTGCGAAATAATCAGATTCCATTTGGTGGAGCATTGGTGGTTACTAGCCGATGACTTCAGGCAAACGCTTCCAGTGATACCTCGCTCAACACCAGCTGATGAATTGCATGCCTGCTTGAAATATTCAACTCTTTGGAGCACAGTAAAAAAAAAATCATTTAACAACGAATATGAGAGTTCAACTTCAAAACGATCCAACAGCTGCCATATTTTCAAGACAATTACTTGAACTCAGTAACGGCACTGCTCCTACAAATCCGGAAACGGGAAAAATCACCTTCCCATCTAATTTCTGCAACATTGTACATTCAAAATAAGAATAAGTAAACAAGGTATTCCAAAGCATCGAAACAAATTATCAAAATCATGCATGGTTAAGCCTAAAAATCAGACTGAGCCACAGCGGAGCGTGGTCGGGTTAGGTAGTAGTAATATAAATATATAGAGTAGGTTTTTTGATATTTGATATTTTTTTCAATAACGTTTTCCTTTAATCTCGCAATGTTCAATGCACCGATACAATGTGTAATAGGATTCAACGAGAGGATCCATGGCAGGAAAGAGAGACAATAATAACAGTACCACTCTCTCGGACTAGAGGGGGAGAAACTGCATAAATACAGCGACGGGAGATAAATATATAACAGAGTTCACTCACCAGTCACAACGTGTCATTTACCTTAACCTTCACCACGCTACCATACTCTACCATTTTAGTGTAAAGTCCAGGCAGTCAGTGTCACCTTTTACATTATACAGTGTTCAGCCATATCTAGTTGTTCATTCAAACCAAACCATTTCTCTCCTTCAACAAACCAATTATACAATGCTACAACTTTTACTTGAAACATTTTTCTGGAAAAACTGACTTTTAGGATTGGGATCGAGTCAATTAGGTTAAAATTTGAACTGCCGTTACAAGCATTATTAATTGAGACAGAGGGCGCTCCAATACTAGTTACACTCAAGTAATCCTCTAGCACCTTTTTTAGGGCAAGTCCATCTAATCATTTGTACGCATAACAATTTTAAAGAAAATCTATCTATTAAATTCTATAGGAGAAAATGGTGTGAGTGTTTGAAACTAGATATTTTATTTAACTACCTCGTTTATGGAAAAAAAAACTTTGCAAAGCTTAACAATATTGTGAATTAAGCAAATATGGAGAATATAAAGCAAATTTAAAATATAAATATACAAATTTCGGACGGGAATTCTTTTAATACGAATAGTAATAATAACGATATAACAATAACGCGAATGTTAAATCGCTATGTAGAGAGAGTCTAATATACTGTAACATCAACAATTTAAAATAATAATAATAATTTTGAAATGGAATAATACAATAAGTACCTCCCAACAACACATATTATATAAAGTTGAAGATTAGGAATGTTTTCGACATTAATTTACATAAAATTATAATTAAATGTGTTAAATCTGTTTTATATGTAAATATAAATAAATAGATAAAGTTATATAAATAACGTTAATTTATTAATAAATTAATTAATTATTTACACAAGCGCCTTTGTTATTATTATTGTTAATGGAAAAGTTGTTTCAAATTAACAGGGGAAAATCTAGTGTGAAACATTCACATGGCTTTCTCTTATTCTAGAACAGTTGTAAATAAAATGACAAATTTTCTTTAAGTTTCAAATTTGCTCACGTAAATATATGTAAATATAAAGAATATGAGGCGATAAGTACCAAACTACCAACTGAGGCAGCTAGGGTCTGATTACGTTGTGGAAAACGACAACAATATTCAACAAACATATTTGAAATTTTAAGGTCTCACAAATTGTCCAGAAAAATATTACAAATAAAAGTGATAGTTCTGTATATCGGTGCAGTTAGTATTCCAAGTTTAAAGGAAATAGTTATACTCATTTTCGAGAAAATTTCAAAAATTCAAAAACTAATTCTGTAAATAGTACTCCCGGTTAACCGATTTTTCTTCAAATTCGCAATTCCATCAATGACTTAATGTAGGGTTATTTATTATATATATAGGGTAAAGCTAGGAATGATGACGCACATTTCAAAGTTATGCCCTGTATCAAAATATGGGAGATGTATTAAAGAGGTAATGCTTATAAAACATATGTCAACTACTATTATCTACAAAAAAAATGTTATTTTTCAAAATAAAGACATTCTCGTTTATTCCAAAAACAAAATACAAATGCATTACATTTGGCGTAAGGAAAAATTACTAAGCGTAAGGAAAATTCAGGTATTCACGAGATACAGCTGATGCGTATAGATGTTCCTAGAACACAGAAGAACACACAAAATAACTGAAGAATTTTGCAATATGTTCGCTTCTGATCTCTCTACTCCTGGATTAACTTCCATGACGCCACGTGGTGGCAAACAAAAGAAGCAAAGCCTGCGTCTTTTCTCCTACCCCCGTCATCATTCCTAGCTTTACCCTATAGATATATTAGATTTAAGGCGCGTCAACATCTATGGGCTTGGCGCTCGGAGATTCCCAGTGCACTGCCGCACTGTGTTACCGCAGCCGCTGGGCCGCTGTTCAATATTCTCTCAGACAACACTGCCCATAATCGGACAGTGAGCTGAAGAGGTTCCTAGAAAGAGAAAATATAAGGGCAGCAATGCTGGATTCGAATCCGGGACCTCCACGTTGTTAGCCCAGCGCGTACCACTGAGATAATCCCTTCGCTGTAATGTATATTATACAATTTATAGAGCCATTTATTTACAGAAGTGGTACTTTAGAGGAAAGCTGTGAAGCTTTTGTTCTCCCAAGACCACCAAAGTAATCAATTTTCCCGGGAAAATGTTTCTAATAAAAGTGACCGGTAATTAGGTCTTTAGACAGTATAATATGAAGTTTGATGGGAGAATCGTTGGAGCGGTTTTCAAGAAAATTGCGAAAAATTGGGGGGAAAAATAATCTATAAATTCTCACTTCCGGTTGATGGATTTTGGCCGAAATTTTCCTGCCTAAAGCGGAAGTAGCCGCTTAGTAAATATTAACTATATACATATACATAACTATAATAATTATTTCAAACATTTTTTTACCAGAAAATTGTGTGTTTAGTTGGTGTGGAAAATTTTTAATAAAAAAAATCTATGAAGCTATTATTGGAAAACAAAACAGGAAAACTAGAAATAAAATAAAATTAGAGAAAGTAAAAAAATACAGTCACTAAAGACACAACACTTTCCCATTGATGGATTTTTAACAGAAAAACAAAAAAAAAACACGATGTTCCAAACGAGAATCTAGTTAGAGTTTTATCCACCTGTTACAGAATTTTCATTTCTGCAATATATTTTGTTCACAAGCACAGACACAAGCAATAACCAACGAAGGCCATTCGCTGATAACTTTTATTTCCGGTGAGAATTCGACTTCGGAAAATTTGAACTAACACTATTATATATAAATTGTCACAAAAATTATCAATTTTTATATTCAAGCTATATATATATATATATATACACAACAGTAAATATTTGCTTTATTTGTAGGAGCGAGAAAAATGAGTAAATTGAAGAAAACCTCGTAGTAGCAATTTAAAAAAATAAATCCTCTGTACAAATTGTTAAATAAACATTTAAAATAAAAAATTAAAAGCAAACAGGCACCGTATGGCGGCGCAATGATAAAAAACACATATTCTCTCTCTCTCTCTTTCACTTACTCACACTCTCTCTCTCCCTCTAAAAGTACGAGTATACTTTATCCAAGTGGTAAAAACAGGAGTTTCTCTCTGACATTCTTACTGCTCAAATACCTACATTACTCTAGCATTATTAATTATTACTTTAAGTTTATTATTAGTATATATATGTGTGTATTGGAGTATAAATAAAAAAAAAAGTGTTGAATAGTGTTTGTGTGAACAAATTAATTTTATAATGGATGAGTAAGGTGGAGAGAATTTAAGTCTGGTTGATGTAATGAGAAGACTTTGTTAACACTGGTTAAACTAATATATTAATAAAGAGACACAGTCTGCCTGGACTTTACAGTAGAGAATGGTTAAGGTAGATTGGAATGACACGTAGTGACTGGCGAGATTGCACTCTAGTGAACTATCTATATCTGAACTGCCCGTTGCTGTATTTATCTGGTTTTCTCCAGTCCGAGAGAATGGTTGGGTTCGTTTCTCTTCTCTCTACTCTCTTTGGTTGCTATTACAATTTCAAAAACGAAAAATCATAGGAAGCCCCAAATTTGGTATTCTGTTTAGTTATCACCATCGCATCTGACCCGAGAATTTCGGCCAAAATCTATTAACCGGAAGTGCGACTTTACTGAATTATTTTTCCATCAGTTTTTCGTTATTCCATGAAAACGGCTCCAAAGATTTTATTTAAACTACGAAATCGCATTCCTGCTTTTTAGGATGTTATTATAGTCATTTTCGTGATCATTCAAAAAATTCAGCAGCCTATTCTGTAAACTTGCACTTCCGTTTTAACAGACTTTATTCAAATTTGGAATTCTAGCAACATTTCTAATGTATATTAATATTATATAGATGGTAGAACCATTTCTTGAATTGAAGTAGTTCCCCCAGAACCCTCCGAAAAATCAACTTTCCTGGGAAACTGTTTCAAATAAAAGTGACAGGTACGTTGTGTGTATATAGTGTGTGAAGATTAAAGGAAATCGTTGAAGTTCGATGTATTAGAGAAAATCGCGGAAAACTGAAAAGAAAAAAAAACTTCCCGTAAAGTCGCATTTCCGTTTGATGGATTTTACCCGAAACCTACGTGTCAGATGCAATGGTAGTACTAAAACAAAATATCATGTTTGGAGCCTCAAGGGATTTTTCATTTTTGAGATATTCTGTTAAAGCAAACACAGACATATATATATAGTAAACAGAGACCATTCGCTAAAAACATTTCTTTCGTACTCAGGAGATCTCAGAAAATGAAAAAAGGAATTTCCGGAGAGAAATCTCAATTTTGAAATTTTGACAAATTCCTACTCACTAAGAGAAATTGAAAACGCCCCTCTCTTTAATTTAAAATATTTTCTCTGGAAAATTGATTTTTCGGTGATACAGGGGAAACTGTAGCGGTGCGCCCCGGTTTAAAGAAAATTACTTTAAAAGTAATATTTTACTTTGGATTATGGATAAACTTTTCTTTTGACCAAATTTATAGGTTTTTCCATTAATTTATCATTGTTTGTATATATTACTTTCTCTTACTCCTAAGTAAGAGGAAGTATTGTAATCGTGCCAAATTTTTGATATCGAGTTTTCACCGGAAATATCCGTTTTGAGGTCCCGTGAGTCCAAAAAAGTGGTTTTTAGCAAATGGTCTGTGTGTGTGTGTCTGTATGTAGTAACAGCTCAAAAAGAAAACCGTTAGATATTGAAACTTGATATTCCATTTAGGTATCAACCATGGGATCTGACAGTACGTTATCTGCCAAAATTCCTCAACCGGAAGTACCATTTTACTAGTTGCTTTTTTTACTGTTCTGCAATTTTCTCAAAAATGGCTCCAACGATTTTCTTGAAACTTGGTATATCAACTACACATATAACTTTTATTTGAAACATTTCCCCGGAAAAATGCATTTAAGGGTACTTCTTGCGGAGGGGTTTAATAGAAACCTCTAAAGTGCTATTTCAGTTTTTTGGACAAATCTGTCATCTAAATAATGTTAATTAGAATCAGATGTGTTGCAGAAATTCCGAATTTGAAAAAAATCTGATGACCGCAGGTGCGTTTACTTTACCAATTTACTAAATGATTTCTCACTTTTTCGCGATTTTCTCAAACATGGCTCCGACGATTTTCTTCAAACTTCGTATGTAAATTACACATACAAAGATGTACATCGTTTATGTAAAACATTTCTCTGGGAAAATTTATTTAAGGGCACTTTCAAGGGGAAATGGGGAGGGGTTATGTTTTTCTTTAAAGTGCTATCATAGTTGATTACACAATCCTATCATCCAAACAAAATTAATTAGAAATAAATATACGGCCAAAATTCTGAGTTTCAAGAAATAATAAACCGGAAGTGTGTTTTTACTGAATAGTTTTTTCAGTTTTGGCGAAATTCATTAAATTTGGTACACTAGCTATAAAATTTGTCAATTATAATTTTGAGAACTGGAGTAAGAGAAAGTTGTGTGAGGTTCACACAAGATTTTTTTTGGTATACGCACTTGAAGATATTAAATAAAGACTTTTGATATCATTTCATAAAATCAATTCCATTTTTCCTATAATCTCTTTTCAATCAGGGGGAAAATAACTTTTACAGATAAGAAAAAGTAAACAAAACAATTTATTGAAAAGAAATCAAATTAACTCACCAAGGTGAAAACCGTAAAAACAAGAAGAAGGCTTTACTTATATCAAAGTGTTGAAGCGTTTTAAGATGGGGCCGTGAAACGAGGGATAAAACTTAAAGAGAAATTTATTGGTAGGATAAAAGGAAATCGATTCATCATCAAAACCTTCTTGATTTAAATAATATTGAGCAAAAACAATAATTATTTTTAGAAAGCATTAAATTATAATAATAAAAAAATCCGATGCGAAACACCCACACAACTTTCTCTTACTGAAGTTTGTAAGTGACAAATTTTATAAGTTACTATACCAAATTTAATGAAATTCGCCAGTGTTTTTATGGGGCAAATTGCAAAAACTAAAGAAAACTGTTCAGTAAAAACGCACGCTTCTGGTTTACTAATTTTCTTGAAACTTGGAATTTTGACAATCTATTTATTTCTAATTAATTTTGTTTAGATAGTAGAATTATATAACCAACTATGATAGCACTTTAGAGGATAACATAACCCCCTCCTCCACCCCCTTAAATGACATTACCAGGAAAAACGTTTCAAAAAAAAATTGCAGATCTTTATATGTGCAGTTAAAGAAAATCGTTGGAGCCGTTTTGGAGTAAATAGCAGAAAACTGAAAAATACTTTTCAGTAAAAACGCATTTCTAGTCTTCCGATTTTCTTCAAACTTGGAATTTCAATAACATATTCAATTCTAATTAATCTTATAAGATGGTAGAATTATGTGGTAAACTGAAATAGCACTTTAGATAACGAAACATGATCCCACGCCTCCCACAAAAATACCCTTAAATGAATTTTCAAAATCGTGATAGGTTTATCTCTTTAATGGATTGACGATGCAAGTCTCATCTTCAGCAAAATCATAGGGCACTGTCCATAGCTACAAACCCTCAATATGTCGCATGAGGCATTTCTTCCTATCACATGCGATTCAAATTCTAAGTGATGGTTAGAACGAGATCCGCCTACAAAATTCCCTAAGAAAACAAGAGGGAGAAGTTAAGTAGAAGTAGGTTAGATTTAGAAACATTACATAAACGCTAGCGAAGTCAAATATACAGAAGTCTGTGATCCAGTCTTGTGCTCAAAACCATCAAGAAAAGTCATCACCAACCTCCACCAGCTCAGTCTGTCATTTTTTCCCCTTGCTACCACATTATTTCGATACTTCTGTAAAGATCTTGCAGTACTATGTTTACTCAAATAATATACTCAGTGTTCAATCAGGATACGTCTTCTATTCTTTATTTTTCTACGTCTACTCACAAAAACACCACTATGTGTCTGTATAGCCGCATTCCGAATATAATGGAGCCCTTTTCGAGAAACCTAGCACTTCCATTTAACTGATTTTCTTCAAAACTGCAATATCAGCACTGCTACCAACGTACCGCAATATTATATACAGATAGCAGAGCCATATATTAAATTCAAGTGCCATTTTAAAGGAAAGCTTTTCTCTCTTAGAACCCTTCTCTATAAACAAGTTTTCCTGGAAAAATTTTCAAATAAAAGTGATAGGCCTTTTGAATGTCTAGTTGGTAGATGGAGAAAATAGTTGGCATAGAATTTTCGCGAAAATCCTTAAAAAAACCAGTAAAGTCGCACATGGATGATGGATTTTGACCGAAAGCTTCTTTCAGATGTATTTTACCTAAACGGTATATCAAATATGAGCTTCTAGTAATTGCTCATTTTGGGATATTACGTTCAAATGCATACCAAACAGACAGACAAACTGCAGACCAATCGCTAAAAACAATAAAAAAAACTTGTTTCCATAACCACTGGGCCTGAAAACATGTATTTCCGGTGAAAACTCAATTTCGAAAATTTGGCGTTCGCAATACTTCCTGTTACTAGGAGGAGTAAGAGAAAGGAGAAATGTTTCAAATTAAAAAAAAATTTAAAAAAATTGGGGAAAGCTTTAATTTACTCTGTGGACTTTTTCATTAAAACTTTGGTAATTTGATATACTAGTCAATTATTTCTCATTCCTTTTTTATTACAAACATGTAAAGATGTTTATTAATCCAATAAAACATCGTCTCTTGTTTATACTTTAGTAATATTATATAGCTATTTCTATTTCTATGGAAGTAATAATAAAAACAAAGGAATAGTTTTAATGCATAATTTTGAGAAGCACCTTTTTAGTGAAAATTTACACTCCTACTAAGAAGAAAAACTTTTTACAATCTCTCTGCTTATTGTTATTTAAGTTCATTCTTACATTACAATATTATTACTTACTAAGCAAAATTCTAAAATAAAAACAAGTAATTAGCAAGACAAAAAATACAAGTAGTTTTTAGGTTATAAAACATTAAAAGTAACATCTGTTGCTTGTTCTATAGTGAATGAATACAAAAGAAAAATACCCCTTCCTAACAATACAGCAACAATTAATTTTCTTATAACTTATTGTTATTTAATTTTTTTGTTAAAAGAAAAAAAGTTATACGAACTTCTCTCTATACCATTATAAAACTAAACGTAAACAAATCATAGTAAACGAAGGTAAATACTGCGATATAACTAATAAAAGACAATGTTGCCAACTTGTTTTTCAGTTCAATATTAATTTCCTTATAAAATCAGCCTGTATTATAATGAAGGATATTATTTCTTGTGGTATGTTTATACTTTAGAGAAAAATCAACCTAGATTTTACTCTTGATCTAATAATATCAAACAGTACGTGTACATTCAAACAAATTTTCAGCCTAGCTTGGTTATCATAGAATAGCTTTAGATTGAATCAAGTGAAAAATGTCTAATGTAATGTGTCTTCTGAAAAATTACGCAAAAAATTCTAAATTAATTGATCTAGTTATAGTGGTGTTTGAATGCAACAAAAAGACAAAGTATGTATCTTCAATATGTATATGTTACGCACGAAGACCGGAAATGGTCATTGAGCGAAAAAACAGCTCACAACGCGTTGTGGTCACTGTAAAACAAACTCATCGCGAAATTCGTGTTATGGCTCTTATGAAAACGCTCACGACGCGTTGTGCCGATCACAGAAAGACCACATAGCGAAATTCGTGTCATGGCTATCATGTTATACGACCACAACGCATTGTGGCAATGAAGAAAAGCTATGACGCGTTCTGAGCACTAGTTAGTGTAACCATATCACGACGGGCAGGTTGTAACTTGACGGCTTGAGTACAACGACGCATTAAACCATCAGTAGAGTTGTTTATTCATTTCGTGTCTGTTTCTGAGGGTGAACGTATATCAGCGCTAACCATGACCAATAAAAAAGAAGTTTTTTATGATAAATAACGTGAGTTTGTGGAAGGAAGCACTGATCGCAGTTTTATCATGAGTATATTTTAACATGAGAGCAAGTGTCGCTCAAAGAATATAAAATGCAACTCAAATTGCCACAGTAATAGTTCCTGTAAAAATAAATAGCAGTCAAACACTTATTTTTCACAACAAAAGTGATTTCTGATACAAGTAATTAATTT
>JAAEAF010009615.1:0-62443 GCA_011037195.1 Triatoma infestans
ATAAGCCAGTGAGAGATCTAGACACCTATCTATCAGATTCAACCATATATATCGCATCGTGTCATAACTCTACTCTAACCCTTTATTCTATAAAATCATTACAAGCCCAGTGCAGTTTGTGTAAACTTATAGTTATATTATAACAGTATCTTCATATCTCATCTAATTAATCAATCCCAATTTCTCTCCTCATCTACTCCATTATAATGAGCTCAATGGGCTGTCGGGATTCTAAGATGCTCATTGGAGGTCCGGTCCAGAGAGGGCTGTTAATGAGATGTTGCTGAGTCTTTCACTGACGACATTTTAGTTTAAGGAGATACCTCTAACTAATACCAGAACCCTTTTGTAGAGTCTGAAAGATTGTGGAAGAAACATCCTATCATTTGGATCAGAGACATTTTCCGTGATAGCCTGCTTCTTTTTGTGGTCATCAACCGGTTTCGGGCGTTCGCCCATCTTCAGTATGCGTTTGTCACACAGTGTGATAACACAGACTTGCACAGAGCAAATTCAGTTTACACACTCAGGAGGAAATTAGGGTACCCTATTTTTGGAAGCCTTAAAGAAAGGCGGCGGAAATGGTTTGAACATGTTGGCAGAATTGGAGAATAAGACCAGCGTAAGGAAGAGCTCAGATGAACACTGAGTCTCCTCATTACAATATTATATGGAGAAACTTGGGAGATACAGACACAGAGTTCGCCGGAGATGAGGGAGAGGGAGACCAGGACAAAGACCAAAGGCGATATGGGCTGAAGTCTCCATATTTAGCGGTGCAAAGGAGGAAGTGGAAGAAAAAGAAGAAGAAGGAAAGTGTATAACAAGGAATTGCTGCTAATATGAAGTGTATGTAATAAAGTTGTCAATTTAAAGTATTTATGCTAAATATTTAGTCGAAATTTGTGTGACATATAAGAAAAATCTGGTGTGTAATACTTACACGACTTTCTGGTAATACAATAAATTATAAATAATAACCAACCTACCAAGCAAAGCTTCACGAAAAGATAAATTTTCCCAGCAAAATGTTTCATATAAAAGTGATGGTATTATATAGGTAGTTTGTATACGAAGTTTATAGAAAATCGTGTGAGCCGTCTTCAAGTAAATCGTGAAAAACTGATTAAAAATAAAACATTCAGTAAAGTCACACTTCCGGTGTCTGCGACTTTTCGTTTTTGAGATATTCTGTCCACATACACAATGATAGACAGTATAGTAAACAGATTTTTTCGCGGAGATTTCAAAACATGTTATTTCCGGGAAATCCTAGTTTCGCAAATTTGACACGATTACATGTCCTTCCTGCCACGTCACTCAAAGAGAAAGGAAATAAAAATTACTATCTCTATGTAATTTTAATTTAACTTTGTTAAAATGTAAAAAAAAAAAAAATTTTTTAAAGTTTAAATTATTACCATGGCACAAGTAAGAATTAATTGAATGAACCGCTAAATTGAGCATTGGCAGGTGTAAAAATCATTAGGGACGTCCTTATTATCTTTAGGTAATTAATAATGTCAAAAAAAATAATCATTCATCCAGTTTGTTTGTATTCCTGTCATTAACGTTAGCAATGATATCATCTCTATATTAATATATAAAATGAAAAAATTATTTTATCTATAGATGAAGTATTATGATCGTGTCCAAATATTTGGAAATTGCGTTATATCACCGGAAATAGTTTTTAGCAAGTCGTGTGTGTGTTTGTGCAAACAAAATATTTCAAAAACCGAAAAATTTAGAGGAAGGTTGAACTATTTCCGTTATTCCGTTTAGGTATTAATACCGTATCTGAAACGAATGTTTCCGTCAGCAGTCATCAATCTGATGTGCGGACTTTATTAAAGTGTTTTTTTGTTTTTTAGTTTTTCTCGAAAACGGTGCCAACGATTTTGTTTAAACTTCAAATTACTATAAATACCTATCATTTTTATTTGATACATTTTCCCGGGTAAATTAATTTTTAGAGATGGGATTCTAGAAGTATTGTTGGAATTCCAAATTCGTTGAAAATTTGGTTAATCGGAAGTGCAACTTTACTGAATAGGTTCTCGAGTTTTTGGAATTTTCTCGATTTTCTTTAAACTTGGCATGCACAGATAAAAACCTATCACCTTTTATCAGTAACATTTTGTTCAATAAAAGTGAGTTTAGGAAGATCTGCGGCTATTGTGGCTTAAAGTTCAATTGTTATATGGGATGGGCTCAATGTTATATTCGCGCTGTCTTCTATTCTACAAAGTAATCCCTTCTACCCCACCTGCCTGGGTCCCCCAACACCTCTATGTTAGTGCGAAAAATTTGAAGTTTAAAGAAAATTTGTCGTTTCTTATGTAATGGAATCAGAATTGGATGTACTGATCCCACCGCTGCCACCAGATGTAATGGATTCAGATATTAGATGTAATGGAATCGTTTGATGTGTGATTCCTGGAGTAGCAGATGTCTTGAAGAGGGCGGAAGTTAGTTGAGAGATTTTGGAAGTTAGTGCTCGAATTATTAAACGGTTTTTTATATCAAAATAAACTGTATTTTAACAATAATTTAAACGTGATAAATGGTAACTAATAACTATAATAAAATACTTAATAATAAATAGAAGATAAACAGCTGATAATTTAGAATGGTTAAAATAACGAACTAAAGTGCACAACTACGAGAATGATAAGTTGAATATAACTGTGAATTGCCGCTCGGGTATAGTTTGGTCGTAGATGATATAATAATCCTCTCGTCGTATATCATAGAGTTTATATATACTGTTGTTCACACTCACACTAAGACATCTGTCTTAGTGTGCGGCCTTGTGCGACCTTCGTAGTTTTCTGATCTTATTTAGTGGCCATACTTATCGCGGTGCCTGCCATTTGATGTGAGAATTGATGAAAAGGCTTTGTTGTTTGTTTGGTTGACCGCGGCTGTCGGCGGCCAACAGTGTTACTGTTTTCACCTTTTGTAAATTATTTCTTTGGCGTACTTTGCCGATGTCAATGACTTTGCCATGTCATTACCACTTATATAATATGTAGAGTATAAATATATAGGCGGGTGTTGGTGTAGGGATTTGTAAGTGGGAGGACCCCAGTTCGAATCTCGCGTATAACTGCTAAATTTTATATTGGTATGAAAAATGTTAACAGTAAAGTAGGTGTGCTTCCGCCCCCGTCCACGACACCTAATTTGGTAGTTGGACGTTAAGCCCGCCTGAAAAAATAGGCATTACTTTTTACTTTACTTTACATACATATATACATATATATATGTAAAGTAATTAAGAAAACCGTGTGTTGTATATTACACCAGATTTTACAAAACCTAAAATGCTTCCATGTCGTTATTTGGGATACTTAACTATTGTAAGATGTAAATAGTTGGTGGAATACTTTGAAATTAATTTTCATTTTTTTAATTTAAGGCGCGTCAACATCTGTGTTCATTGGCTCCCGAAGCCTTCTCAGTCCACTGTGGTTAAATTGATAGGTCTCCTTGTATATAGAATGTAGCCTTGGTCTTTATGGAGAAAATCGCTGAAAACTGAAAAAACGTTTCAATAAAGTCGTATTACCGCGGGCAACCGATTTTCTACAAATTCTAATTGATATTACATAGATGATAGAGTCGCATAATAAATTGAAATGACACTTTAGAGGAAAGCATATCCACCCCCTCCATCGAAGTCCATCATAAATAGATTTACTTGGAAAACTGTTTCAAGCAAAAGTGATAGGACTCTGTATGTTATGGTCAGTATTCTTAGTTTCATGAAATCCGTTAGTATTATAAAATCTAGGAATGTATATTTCCGGTGAAAACTCTATATAGAAAATTTGACTCGGTCGCAATAGTTCCTGTTAAGTAAGAGAAAGTGAACATTGTCAGTTAGAAGTTGTAGTTTTGAAAAAATATCATCGCTATAATTTAGAATTGAAAAGAAAAACACAAGTTAAAAATAAATTTTCCATCCAAATATCTTTTTTTTATTCTTTTATTCCGTGTGGATGCGAGGGAATACATACGATAACGTATTGTTTCATATATAGACACTAAGAGTGTATACATTACATATGATATAGGGATATGTTCATCGAAATGATGGTTGTATGGAAACTGGCCGGTACCGCTGAGGTTTGCCATAAAGGTGTAGTATATATACATAGAGCCCAAACATATATACACACTCAGATATACATCCCAGGATAGGGTGATATATACATATACACTATGCGAGGTAGTAGACAGATTGGTCGTGTCCTATCCGATATATAGAGAGGAGTGTATCATCCGCTCCGGTGGACCCTTTGTCCCATATTCCATTGTCCAGTTTCACATCTGCCAGTCAATACGTCATAACCTTTCAATTATCCAGCCAACAACAAGCGGCTAAAAAAAAAAATTTTTATTTTTTTTTACACCATGATGCAGTATCGTATTGGAGAATACGAGAGGAAGAGAGATACACTAGTGAAAACAAAACAAAAAAAACAGCTCGGTGATGCTGTGAATGGACCAACAGAATGACATGTACACAGACTATGCAAGCTCTTAATCCACGAGTGGATTTATGTTCGGATAGGCATTGCTGACCGTCCTTTCTATTCATTTATATCTAGTCTGCTGGCCGTTCCGGCCAAAACCAGTACTTCATCCTTTCTACTCTCTGTCTTTCCCTAGATATTTGCGGCTTCCACTAACCTACTTGTCAACTTAAAACTTCACTCTTTATTTATCGCATTTACCGTAACTTACTGTGCAATATTTGCTATTCTAAATATTGCTAAATAAAAATCTAGTAATGATTCCACTTACACGACCTTCTCTTACTGCTGCTAATATAATCAATATATAAAATGACAAAATTATCTTTTAACTTCAAAATATTCTCATTTCTTCTAATATAGATATGGAGGTAGTAGGGAGGCAAGTAACTACTCACGCAGGAAGGTGTAGATGTGATTATATTAAGCGAGCGCCAATAACATGAACCAACTCCAGTTTCCATACAACTACGTAAAATATTTTTTTTTTCAGAAAAATGTTTCAAATAGAAGTGATAGGTTTATATCTAAGCAGCTGACATCATCCAAGTTTAAAGGAAATCGTTTTAGTTATTTTCGAGAAAATTTACAAAAAATAAACAAACTCATAAAGCTATTCAGTAAAATCGCACTTCCGGTTAATCGATTTACTTAAAATTTAGAACTGTACCAGTGCTTGTAGTGTATATTAATATTATATAGGTGGTAGAATCACACATTGTTCTGAATCGGTACCTGAAAGGAAAACTTAACGCTAATGTTCTCCCTGGAACCACCCAAAAAAAATCAATTTTCCCTGGAATCAATCAAAAATCAATTTTAAATAAAAGTGAAGAGATATTTATGTACCTAGATAGTATAGGAAGTTTAATGTAAGTCGTTCGAATCCTACCGGTTGGGTGCCGGTATAGTGTGCGCTCTACCAACCCTGATGATATCTACTGTATAAAATACGTGCTCTACTCTCTAGTAAATATAGCCTTACTAGAATAAGGCAATCAGAAATCTCTTTTATAGGGGGATCCGCCCTCCAATCCTCCAATTGACCAAAAAAAAACTCTAAGCCAGACAGACTGAAAATAAGTGGATCACTGTTTCATTTTCTCGCACTTTCCGTCATAAGGAACGACCATAAGTAAAGTTCAACCGTAATAATAAATGTTTTGAAAATAATAGTTTAAATTTTAATTTTTATGGATAGTGCACACTAAACCAGAATCATGATGGTAGAGCGCACATTATATCAGCACTAGATTTTGGTGTTGGTATCTAAAAGGAATGCCATGTTTGAGATTCCTGTACTTTCATGTTTTAGATATTTTGTTCAGGCACAAACACACCTACCTCTGTGTGAAAGAGGCGTGACATAGAAAGAAAAGAGCGACAAACCCACAGCCAGTGACCCACAAAACACAGACAAACACATACGCACTGAGTGAGAAAGAAAGAGAGACAGACCTACAGCCATATAAACAACATTTGTTAAAAACATTTCTTCTCAGAGGAACTCAATACATGTACATATTTCCGGTGGATACTCAACTCCTAAAATTGGGCACGTTCGCTATACTTCCTCTTACCATGAATAAGAGAAAGTTAAAATACTTGTTGATTCCGTTTTCGAGTAAATTTCCTTTTAACCAAATTTTCTTCAAACTTGGTATTTTAACAATGAATTTATGCATATAATATTTAATGTATTCCTCATGCGCTGGTTATTGGCTAAGGCACGCGCCTTAATAGTTCCCGTGAGGGCAAAGTCTGTGTTGACCCATCGTGAGAAAAACAGCTGGTAGCGCACCTCGTTAGCGAAGGCCGTAACTAAAATGGCAAGGGTACCGCGGCGTGTTACCACACTTCCCCCAATACAAATTGCTCCCTGGCCCTTTTTTATAGGCTGTTGCATCATGGTTTTTATTTTATCAGAAGATTGCAAGTATATGGTACATTCTAATCATCAAAGTCATCTCTTTTTCTTTATTTTATATCAAAAATGAAACTGTCCGGATCTTTGGACCCTCTTAAAGCACTACTTTGACGTCGGCTTAGATACACAGCTGGTACAGCAGGAATGAGGAGTGAAGAGGGAAGCTAAAAAAAATAAAAAAAAAATACAATTTATATAAATAATACTTTAATATATAAATTGGTAAATGGATACATTGATGTGAGGCCAACAATCAAGGGAAATCGGGAGAGTAATATCTGAATGATAATGCTATTTGTTGGAATTTAATTCTGCCATAGGCACTTTATTTTATTTTTTTACACCAAGTTTTTGTTTTGTTTTTTTTATATATATATTCGTCTTAAATTTTCTTATACACATGTATATATATATATTTTTTATATTTGATATATTTATATATTCACACTCTTTTCTTGTATTTCATTTATTTTGTTATATACTATATACAATTTTAACTAAAGATTTTTTTCTATATACATATAATTATATAATCTATAAATCTGTGTATATACAACAATAAATAATACTGTAAGATCACAGGAAAAGGGGAAAGGCAATAAAGTGATGGTAAAAAGGAAAGAAACAAAAAAAAAGAAAAGAAGAGCGCAGATATTAAATTTGTCTGGTAATTTTTCATTTTAACAATTTATATATATAGATATATTTATTTGGATGGAAAGAACTGTCACATTTTGGCTTATTAAAAGCACTTTGCACTTAAGTTGAATATACAGAAAAACAAGACAGAAGACGTAGGTCAACAATTACAGAAATGTTTTCTAATGAATTTTGGGGGTAGAATATCTAGATTGATTCTAGAAGTAGGTTAGAGTTAAACACAATTAAATGATGTATTCTTATAAAAATATAATTTCGTTTAATAAATTTATATTTTAGCAATTTCATTTAAGAGATGATTAAACTGAAAGATGGGCAACATTGTAATTACCTTTAATCTGTAGTGAGTAAAAATTTGTTTACTGGCAACTCGTGCGTTAAAAATTAAGGTTATAAAAAGAAGTAAAGACTTGCACGGTAGTCTTTAAAGGAAAGTTGCCCACTGAAAAGGGAAGGTTACCTTCAGAAAGATTATAGAACATTAGATTACAGTTAAGCAAAATTATATTATAGTTTCCTGTTATTTGATTTTTAAAACAAAAATTTTTAATTTAAGAAATTTTTCTATTTTACTTTAATATTATTAATATATTTTGGTAATTTCATCCAAACATTAAAGTTTGTTTAATCGAAAGTTGGCAGCATTGTATTTACTTTTAACTTCTAGAATTTAAATATTATTCTGGCAAAATTACTTGAGTTATCTCTATTAGGGATTCTCAAAGGGATACTGTCGAATTTTTCTTGATAATAAATTTAACGTATGGCAATCCCAAATACACTGAGACCCAACCATTCAGTGAAAGAAATCATTGCCAAATATTAAATCATAATTTCTGTCGTGTATTTTTATTTTTTAAAGATGGAAAACAGAAAAGGAATTTAAATGTGAACAGTCCTATAAAGTTTATATACTCTTAGTATATACATAAATCACTAGTGAGAGAAAAAACAAAAATTCCTAACATATGTTCAAAATCACTTTAAAATGTAGAGCCACAGCCTTCAAACTGTCCGCAGTTTCACATGAACTTTAACACTGTTGAACAGCTATTGTACGTTTACTTTTCATTTGCCGTTTATCTAGTTTGGGCGATTTGGTCCAAATGTCTTGAGATTTATTTAAAAAATATAGTTTCAACTATTAAAGCACAGTATATAAAGGGTTCCCACACTTTATAACCATAAAATTTATATCTCCACGCCATTAACAATATCTATAACAGCGCTTGCGTAAAATAAATAAAAAAACACCATGCCAGCTAATACGGTCTCCACACATGTGCTTTACTATTGGTAGCTTTGGTTTTAGTAGTGGTTGTTTCTTTAGACGAGGATTTTGGTGAACTAGACGGTGACGATGGTGTTGTAGACGTTATCACCTGGTGGTTATTACTACTGGGTACTAAAAGTGGTGGCGGTTTAAATGCTGAACCTTGTTGTAATGGTGCCGCTGCTGGAGGTGGTAACGGTCCTAAAGTGTATGGATGCAATAGTGGATGCAGTGGAAGTGCTGCAGTTAATGACGGTGGTACCAATATGTCGGCCGTGCTTGCTACTGGACTACTGCTACCTGTAACATTAGGATCGCTATTATTCTTAAGGAAGTTCTTTGTCCACCTTTTACATAACTATCTACATATCTATGAAATATTCTTAAGACTTTCTATTACTTCAAATTAACAAAACTTCGTGAAAAAAAGAAGTCTTTAAAATTACATAAGTAAAATGCTACTTCCGGTTGACAGGTTTTGCCCGAAATCTTTGTGTTAGATGCTATGGTTGTACCTAAATGGAACATTAAATTTGAGCTTGAGATATTTTGTACACACACACACACACACAGAGTGAGAGAGAGAGAGAGAGAGAATGAGAGAGTGAGAGAGACCAATTTCTATAAATCACTTTTTCGTATACAAGATACCTTAAAATATGTGTTTCAGGTTCGAAGATTTGACGCGATCGAAAAAAAATCATGCGTGTAAAAAATCTGCTTTGAAACACTTACTCGACTTTCTCTCACTCTAATTACTATAATTTAATCAAGAATTTTCTTTAAAATCGCCACGTTACAATGTTTAGTTGGGCTGGCCATTTACATGGTGTTGGGGATTTTACTTGTATAACTAAATGGCCTTATTTGGAGCGCTCTATATCAAAACCAACACAACTTATGCGAATTTAAATTAAACTAACTGACAGACCTCGCAGTAGCCCTCTATAATCTATTTTTTCAGAAAATGTGTTTCAAATAAAAGCGATACATTTCTATCTAAGCAGCAAGCATTCTCCAAGTTTAAAGAAAATCGTTATAACAGTTTTTCAAACGGAAATTCCAAAAACCTCAAAAACCTATTCTGTAAAATCGCACTTCCGATCAACCGATTTTCTCCAAATTTAAAATATTCTAATGTGTATTAATATTATGTAAGAGATAAAACCCGTATATTACCTCTAAAGTACCGCTACTATTTCCCCAGAATCTCTAAAAAAAACTCATTTTTCCCAATCAAATGTTTCACTCTCGAGGGTATTAACTGAATTTGCTCTGTGCAAGTCGTATGTTATCTCACTGTTTTGACATAAAACATCCTGATGATGGGCGAACGCCCGAATCCGATCGATGACTACAAAAAGAAGCAGGCTATCACGGAAAATATCTCTGATGACTTTTTCGCACCTTTAGAACTTGTATTTCCGGTGAAAACTTTGACAATTCAAAAATTTGACACGCTCGGCAAAATTCCTGCAGCATTAAGAGGAATTAAATATAGAAACGAAATCTCCGCGATAATAGGAAAAGTAATAAATCTATAAACAGAAGTTAAAGTAATCTGATAGGGGATGATTAGGCAATAAACAAGGTAATGGTGATTAGGAAAGTTAAAAAGAGCTGTAATCACTTTGTATGATGAAACAAAAGAGGAGAGGAAGTTTAAGGATTAAGTGGCAAGTTAAGAAGATATAAAAGATAGGAAGAAAGAAAGAAGGGTAACCTGTAGCGCTTCGGGGATAGGAAATGGATGGAAGCCGGGTAATAAAGAGAAGGCGTACCAAGTGTGAGATAGTAACAAGAGTATTATAGAAAGAAAATACGGGGCGAATGGAGGCGGTGAATACTCTTGGCCCCTTCTCTCATAGTGGGGAGATAGATGGATGGAGAGAGAGCGAGAGAGTACAAAGGTCCTTATGTCAGCAGTGGGAAACGACCCAACTTCTCTCTCTAGCTCTTACTCTATTTCTTAAGGAGAGTTAATACCTTCACTTTGCTCTTTATAAACGTCTATATCCAGTTTAGGGATGCACTGGCCGGATAAAAGGTCCGTTTTCCTTGCCTTACACCTCAACAACCAACAACATTATTTCACTTCCCTTAACCATTCTTAAAGATTTACCTGTCGGCTCACTGAAGACCAGATTATAAGATTAGAAACAGAAAAAAAAGAAGTAAAAGAAGAGATCTGATTTTCCCAGAAGACATCTGTCCTTTCCTAAAGATTAGACCGCATTGTCCTCTCTTTTATATTCGTAAGTGTACATAAGAATTCTTATATACCATGATCAAATATCCGTTTATTTGTTTGATGTGAAAGATGGTGTACCCAGTATTATGTTTGTAAACTTCCCGGGGTCTCTAAAAGATTTACCTATAAAATCACGCCTACTCCATTACTTTCTCTCTTACTGCTGTAAGCAGAAGTATTGCAATCCTGTCAGATATTCGAGTTTTCACATACAGCAAAGTCGCACTTCCGGTTGATGGATTTTGCCCGAAACATTCGTATTTGATGTGTTGGCTTCCCGCAAAACACACCTTAAAAGAAATTTCGCGGTAAAAGTATCAAACAAAAGTGATCAGTATGTAGAGTTAGCATATCAAGCTGTGTTATATCATACTATCGATGATTTTATGGAGAAATTCTAGAAAACTGAAACAACTGTTCAAATAAAGTCGCATTTACGATCAACCGTTTTTCTACAAAATCGGAATTTCGTCAACATTTCTAATTTTGTTTAATATTATACAGATGACGGAATCGTAAAACAAATTATTAATAGCACTTTAGAGGAAAGTCTAACCACATCCCTTCACCCAAAACTCCCCTTAAACGAATAGCGCCAATGCTGTAGCTGTTTGTGTGTGAGGTGAATGCAGCAAGTTTAAAGGAAATCATTCTAGCCGTTTTCGAGAAAATCTGGAGAAAATTGAAAAATCCATTCTTATTTGGGAGTGAGACAAAGGAAAAGATAATTTTGATTTTCCCTGAAGACATCTGCCGTTTCAGATTAGACCGCATTGTTCTGATCTCTTTTATATACCTACATCAAGTGTACATAAGAATTTTTTCATAGACCGTGATCAAATATCTGGTTTCTAGGTTTGTTTGTTTTGATATAAAAGAAGTTGTACCCAGTATTGTGTTTGCAAACTCCCTGGGGGTCTATAAAAAGGTTCACCTACAAAATCACGCCCACTCTTAATTTTTTCAAAAAAAAAAAAAAGAGAAAAAGAATTTTTCATCATTGTACTGACAGCAAACATAGATACAGAAGCCACAAAAGAATGGATATGTGAATCACAGATGAAAAGAAATAATACAGCCCTCCATACTTCATCGAACGGATAGAATTTTTGTTTGTATTATTGAAAATCCATAAAGGATGGTACACGGTTCTGCCAAGGCCCATAGTTTTCTCATAAAAACTTCTGTTCATTTCTTTTTCAAACTTCTTTTAACAATTCTTTTTTGGGGGCTTTACCTAGCTTAGGTACTTTATAATATCTGTAATAATATCAGCTTTTAAATTCTTGGTGCTTAGACATTTTTATTTTCTCTCTAGCTTTGTATGAATCTCTTACCTTCGGGTCTTATTTCATTTTAAATTGATGTTTAGAATGAAGCTGGAGGTGTAAATAGCATGAAGGTGAAACACCCACACAATCACTAATACAATCACATATATAAAGTGAGAAACATTTTTTAAATTACAAATTTTACTTGTTTATTGTAATATAAATATAGAGGTGGGGGGTACTAGTACCAACCTCTCAGCTTAACCTCACTACTGTTCCCTCAAAACCGTCCAAAAAATAAATTTTTTCAGTAAAACGTTTCAAATAAAAGGCGTAAACTGAAGAAAAAAAAAGTCATTCAGCACAGCCTCACTTCCGGTTGATGGATTTTGCCGGAAACCTTTGTATCAGATGCGGTGGTGGAAGGGAGAGAGAAAGTGAGAGAACATACGCAAAAAAACACTTTTCTCGCATTCAGGGGACCTCAAATTTGCATGTGTTTGTGTATCGAAACATGTGTTTGGTATCGAATCTACATGATTGCAATTCTTCCTCTTATTAGGAGGAGTAAGAGAATGTAAAAATAAGTAAAATCGTAGGAAAATTAATTTTCCTTTTGAGAATCACAACTAATGCCGATAACGAAAAAATACAACAGCAATACACTAGAAATAGCTTGAACATTCTTGGTTGAAACCACATTCTTGGTATTAACCAACATTTCGCCAATTTGGCAATAAGCTACTTCAGCTGTATGAATAATTTTATTTGCACTGAAAGTTTATTTTTAGTGTATTTTTTAAAAGTTTCCTACAGTTTCCTCAGCATGGTTTCCTAGAATTAGTGATCATAAAGTAATCAGTATGTAATATTTTTACTTTCACTTATTCCTAAGAAGAGGAATATCAGTTTTCACCAAAAGGTCGTGTGTTTTTTTGCATAATATCCCTAAAGCGCAAAATCGCAGAGAGTTCAAACTTGGTTACAGCCAAAATCCCAGGTGTACAACATTTTTATTTTGTTCTTCACTTATTCAAGATTTTCTCGAAAATGGCCCCAAAGATTTTCATTAAATTTCATATAATATATAAACACCTCCATCATTTATATGAAACATTTTCTTAGGAAAATTTAAGTTTTGAAAATTTCTGAGGAAACAGTAACGGTTTTGCTTTCTTCTAAAGTACTCTTCAATAAAATGTTTGGTTCTGCCATGTATGTAATACTAATGTACATTAGAACATGGCTAGAATGGCAAATTGGAAGTAAATCTGCCAATTAGAAGTGCGAATTTATAGGTTGTATGGGGGGGGATTTTCTCGAAAACAACTATAACGATTTCCTTTAAACTCTGAATACTAATTCCACCTATATAAAGCTAACACTTTTATTTGTAACATTTTTTAAATTCAAATGTGTTTGTTCATTTGCGCTCTGTAGAATGTAATCATTCTGTTACCTGCCTCTGTGGTAGGTTGGCACTTGCCCCCCCCCCGACCAACACCACCAGTATATATTAATGGGGGGACAAATGAACAAAATTTGAAATTTAAAGACACTATGCCAGTTTATAGATAGATATATTAAGAGAAGTAAAGAGAAAGTCATGTGAGTGTTTCACTCCACATTTCTTCTTATTTTGTTTGTTAAGAGAGGCCGCAGTCTAGAGCATTGGGCAGGGGCCAAATCTATGGGAATATTAGGTCTATAATGGGAAGGTGTGCGTCAAACATTGAGGGTGATGTTCGGTGAGGCGTGATCTCTAGGGATGTAAAAAGGCTAGTGGGAATTACTGGTGTAGGATATAGCCGCGATATGGGTATATGGTATATGGTATATATGTGTGTGTGCAATGCAGTGCAGTGTGTAGGCCCCTTAGAGTTTGTAGTTTAGGATTGGGGGATGATTTGGAGAAAGCTTGGTTTGCCTTGGCCTCCCAGTATGATGAAGGGAACTAGTATAACAGGAGGTTTCTCTCTCTATGATTCAAATCAGTGAACGCTATGTATATAAGATAAGGGTTGGTGTTGCAGGACCGAGCCTGTACCCATTGAATGGAGGGGTATATTGATCACGCACTCTCCCCTTACTGCTGGCTCTCTCTCCCCCTTCCCCCTTTTTCGATCACTTACACACACACCACAGAGCACACCATAGGATTTAGTATGAGTCACACACTTCTCTCTCAGCCTTACGACAGTGAGTAGAGGAATACCCTCAGGCTCCCTATTATTCACGAAACCTCCACATACACCCCATTCACTGTACACCCTCACTGGCTTACCATAGTGTGCCCACTATCTTCCACTAACCAACCTCTCTCTCTTCTCTATATACACCCACCGACCGTCTCATTATTATTATTTTAGACCATGCCTTCTATGCAACTGTTGTATCGTACAAAAGGGTGGTCCGAATACTGCCTTCTCCCCTTCCTTACACACACAGCTCTTTATATCCTCTCATTGGTAATCCGAGTAGAAGACCATTACTGAACTTACTACTCCACTTTCGCATAAACTTATTTAATTATTTATAAATCTTAAGCCGTATTCTCTTCACAAAAGAGGATTGCATCTAGTCTTAAGGTACGATAAAGGTATTAACAATAGATAAACTAATTGTTTACTGATCATTGTTGAAACTGAGTAAAACATGTTTCTTGTAAAAGAGAGATCTTTCACGTATGCCCTCTTACAATATATTGGTCGATCGTTCATACAATGTCGCTCGTGGCAGTCGACGCAAGTTATACACTAATCTATCAAAGAAAATATTTGTTACCGTTTTCAAGAAAATTCCCAAAAACTCAAAAACTATTCCGGTAAAATCGAACTTCCGGTTAACTGATTTTCTTCAAATTTGGAATTTTATCAATGCTTCTAATAGGGATTATAATATTATGCCGGTAGTAAAACCGGATATTATACTGAAGGGGTACTTTAAAAGAAACTATAACGCCATGTTCCCCAGAACCCTCAAAATATCAATTTTTCCAGGAAAATATTTCAAACAAAAGTGATAAGTATTTATTTATGTGTATGGATAGTATTTGAAGGTCAAAGAATATCCGTTGGAGTCGTTTTCGAGAAAATCACGAAAAACATTCAGTAAAGGCAGTATTCCATATGGTGAGAGTATTTAAACGGAATATCTAGTTTTAGCTTCCTGCGACTTTCCGTTTTTGAAATATTCTGTAAACACACACTCACGTACACACCCACATACCACAGAGAAAATTCCCTAAAAACATTTTTTTCAGAATCTTTAGTTTTAGTTGATTCAGCAAGAAATGCTATAGAAAATACCAACAGATAAACGTCACAGATAGAACGTGAATAGGTAAAGGTGTAAAGGAAAGTTCAAAAAAATATATCCTTTCAATTCTAAAATCAAATAAAATGTACATATATCTAGGTGCTTTTTTATACTTACTAACTAGCCTAGATTTATCGCTTTTTGAGCAGGGATTGTAGGTCTTATCTTTGGATTTATCTGGTTTAGTAAAAAAAAAAGAAGAACGTTTATTCTTGCCGATACCCTTCCACGAAATGTGCTCGGTAATGTGATCTTTCACGTATGCCCTTTTACAATATATTGGTCGAATGTTCATACAGTGTCGCTCGTGACAGTCGACGCAAGTTATACACTAATCTAGCAAAGAAAATATTTGTTACCGTTTTCAAGAAAATTCCCAAAAACTCAAAAACTATTCTGTAAAATCGAACATTCCGGCTAACTGATTTTCTTCAAATTTGGAATTCTATATAAATAAAACGTCTGGAAAGCATTTTACTCACTTTCTGATTAGTTTTGAATCCTTTAATTCGATTTTTAATTGGAGAATGTAAATATTTAGGGAGAAACACTTATAGGGAACTATTATAGTATCAAAGGTAAGTTCGGTATGATAGCTAAAGGCGGTTTTATGATTAGAAAAGCAGGGAATTCTGGGAGTGAAGTTCGTTCTTAGTTAGCAGTACTATTTGAATATTTATAATTAATTAATAAGTAATATATTAATAAAATTTACCTTTAGACGGTGAAGGAAGCTGGGGTGATGTTGTGCCTACAGGAGGTGGTAATTTACATAAATCTAATGGCGGCCTTCTCAGATAGTCAGCCGTTGACCAATAACTACTCAGGTACGCTGCATCCAGCCAGTGGGGATGCAGCAAAGAGAATCCACCTAATCCTACTGCACTCGGCGGTCCATTCATATAGTGATAATCTGAAACATATTATTTTAATATAAAATTTTGCCCGGTAAAATATTTAAAAAAAAAATCTGGTGTGAAACAATCACACGACTTTCTCTTACTGCGAAATGGCAATTTTCTCACACTTACAATTCTAATTAGTGTTTAAAACCGTCGGCATTTTTATGAAGAAAAATTACAACAAACTGAAAAACCTATTCAGTAAAGACGCACTTCTGCTCAGCCGATTTTCATCAAACTGGGAATTTTGGCAACTTATATAATTCTAATTAATATTATTTAGTTGACAGAATTATATAGCACATTGTTGAATTAAAATAGCTACTTTAGAGGAAATGATAACCCCACCTCTCCCCCAAAGGGGCCCTAAAATGAACTTTGCTGGAGAAATGTTTCAAATAAAAGTTGTAGTTCTTTGTATGTGTAGTTGATATACCAAGTTTAAAGAAAATCGTTGGAGCCGTTTTCGAAAAAATCACAAAAACTGAAGAAAAAAAACCATTCAGTGAAGTGGCACTTCAGGTTGATGGATTTTATCCGAAATTTTCTTGTCTGATGCAGTGGTTTACCTAAACGGAATACCAAGTTTGAGCTTCCTGCAAATTACACACACACATACAGACCCCTATTTTCTAAAAACCACCTTTTTTTTGACTCAGGGGGACCTCAAAACATGTATTTCCGGTGAAAACTCAATTTCGGGAAACTGGCACGATTGCAATTGTTCCTGTAACAGCAGTTAGCGAAAGTAATAATTGAAAAAACCTGACGTGAAACTGTCACACGACTCTCTCTTACTGCAGTCTGCATAGTTATGATTAACAAAACTTACGATTTTTACTTATTTTCAATTTGTATCAATGGGAGAATGGGATGGTTTTGTATTTATTTATAATTTTATTTGACTTTCTGTGGAGTAAATCCAAACTGCCTTTGACTTAGACGTTTAATAGAACTTGAGAAGTGCATGACACGATTTATAAATAATTTTTCTAGAATCTTGCCACAGATGGGGAGAAGACTTTATCCGGAATGGCGGAAGACGACATTTATCCGCTTTTCTGAAGTTCTCTTTTCCAGGCTTACTTAGTAAAATGACCTCTGCCTCCTTCCACTTTTTCGGGAATATTCCCGATCTTAAGGAGCAGTTGCACATACTTGTGAAGAGAGTCAGATATCTATTAAATAGATTTATAATTATGTCACTTGTCAATCCATCCAGTCCAGGAGATTTCTTAGGGTTGAAATCTTTGATTACATTGTAAATTTCTAGTTCTGAGAAATCTAAATCATTTTCGGTGCAGATATTGGAATACATTCTTTTCTTAGTAATTCATGTTGTTGTAGATCATCAGATACATCATCATTAGGAAAAAATGTTTCCATTTAAGTATTTAATGTTTCCTGCATTGTTTCTGTCATTGAACCATCGTTTTTCTCAAAAGTAGAAAATATCTCTAGATGGTAGCGTAGGTTGTGCCTTCGTAGCCTATTTTGAGAACAATAAAATTCATGAAGAAATATTCCGATTGGACAATAAGTGTTCCAATAATCAAGCCGAGGCCTTAGCAATTAGCAAGAGTTTGGAATGGATTCAAAACAACAGTTCAGGTTTCTCAAGAAATGTAAGGGTTTTCCACAGACAGCCATATTACACTGGACAGCTTAAGAAATTATAAAGTTCATTCTCCTCTAATTGAAAGTATCCGCAGAAAAATAGATGATCTGGAAGCAAAAGAAATAAGGTTTGGATTAGAATGGATAAAATCACATGCTGGATTTTCAGGAAATGAAGACGCTGATCGTCTTGCTAAAGAAGGAGCTAAGGATATACAATTAATGCTGCCCTACAATAAGTTTCCAAAGTCGTACATCAAAAGTGAACTAGAGAAAAGAAGCTTTGAAGAATGGGAAATGAAGTGGCAAAATTCACAAAAAGGGAATTTTACAAAGAAATTTATCGCGCATGTTCATATTAGACAGAAACTAAATCCAAAAATCAATTACCGGTTAACCCAAGTATTAACAGAACATGGTCCAAGCAAATACTATCTTTATAGATTTCATATTATAGATTCACCTCACTGCCCTGTGATCCCACAGGTACTATGATTCAGGATTTCACCCATCTAATATATGACTGTCCACTCTTAGAAAACGTCAGAGCTAGGCTTATCAGCTGTGTATTGAGAACTGGAAGACGTTGGCCATTGCCAGAACACCAGTTGATCATGCAGGAATTCATCAATTTTTTGAATAAATGGGACTTTGAAAAACTTTAAATTTTGAACATTTCTATTTTATCATTTTCCTGTAATTTGTTGAATTTATTATCGGCAGTTAATATTCATTTCCAAAGTTGTATATATTCATTAACAATTTATTTTCACAGCATATTTAAAATATTTAAAATGTAAATTTTGTAATCTTATTACATGTAATATCAATGGAGCATGTAGACATATTGAAATAAATAATAATAATAATAAAAAAAAATATCAATGGGAAAATCAAAATTTAATAAAATAACTTTCTTGAGGGAAACTATAACTTCCCCCCTCCTTCTAAACTACTTTAAATGAACTTTCTTGGAAAACAGTTTCAAACAATGGTTATAGCTCTCTGTATTCGTACTCAGCATAAAATAATTTGACATTGTTTAAACTTATTTTCTGGGAAAACTGAAATACAGTTCAGTAAAACCATAATTCCGTTCACCCGATTTTATTCCAACTTGGAATTATTTTAATTAATATTATTTGGATGATAGAATTATATAATAAATGGAACAGCACTTTAGAGGAAAACATAATCCCAACTTATCCATCCACCATTAAGCGCCTTAAATGAATTTTTCCAGAGAAATGTTTTAAATAAAAGTTATAGCTCATAGTATGTGTTGTTGATTATCGTTGGAACTATTTTCTTTAAAATCGGAAAAAGGTGAAAAATCCATTCAGTAAAGTGGGTACTTCCGGTTGAGGAATTTTGAAAGATTACTTACTCGCGAATTCCATGTGTCAAGTTTGAACTTTCTTCGATTTTTCGTTTTTGGGCTATGCTGTTTTACACACACACATACTCTGCAGATTATTTTATTTTCAAAAAACCACTCTCAGGGGTCCTTAAAACTTGTATTTCTGGTGAAAACTCTCTTTTCTGATATAGAAAATTTGACACGATTTCAATACCTATTATTGGTCAGAGTAAGAGAAAGTAATAAAAATCCTATATTAGAGGCTAGGAGATTCCAATATGGAAGTCGAGAGTTAGGTCATTCTGGCTTTAGGAGACTTCATTAATTTTGAGCGTACTCTAAACCAAGAGGATGAATTGTCTACTTCAAATTTTCAATTGAGATCTACTGAATACGAAAAAAAATGTTTTTAGCGATAGGCCACATAGATTTCTTACGATATGATCAGTTTCGCCATACATCCAATATTTTATCGTATGTAAAATAGGTTCAAATTTTATTACTGTCAATTTTACTACTACGTTTAAGATTACCAACAAATGACGAATCCAAAAATGATAATAAACATTGTTGATAATGAGATAAGTTTAGTCAATTCTGACAAGAGTTATTTACAATTGAGCGATAATTTACAAACTTATTTGATAACAGACAATGTTTAAAAACACAAATGCAGGGTCCAAAGTCTGGCATGATCAAAATACAACATGGCCCAAATAAATAGGAGAGAGAGAGAGTCTGAGAGAGAGGGAGAGAGAAGGAGGGGGGGACAAGAGAGATTAGTTTTACTATTGTGCTTTCATGCCAAGTCTTAACAATTAATTAATTATTGTAAATGTCCTTACTATGTAAGAGGAAATAAATTCCGAAACTATAAAATTCCAAGCAAATTTAAAGCAAATTGGTTTACCGGAAGTGCGAATTTACTAAACAGGTTTTTTTTCAGTTTGCTGTGATTTTCTCCATAAAAATACCGACGGTTTTAAACACCAATAAGAATTGTAAGTGTGAAGAAAATTTGCCATTTCAGCAAGAGATAATTGCAGTAAGAAAAAGTCGTCGTGTGAATATTTCACACAGATTTTTTTTTTTCTTATAGTGATAATATTTTCCTAATCAAAGTTGAAAAAGAAAAAATAAAGAGTAAATAGATTTGTACAAACTGGGTCCTCAAATAAGCCATAAAGAGCGGTAGCACAAATGGGGAAGTTAGAAAGTAAAGTAGTGGGGGAAGATGGAGTTTGTGTATGAGTATATATGTATATGTGTGTGCGTGCGTGTGAGTGTGTGTGACACACAATGATAGTGAAATAAGGGCATATAGTTGTCCCCTTTTATATTGCCAACCCCTTTTTCTATTCGCCTTTTGTGTGTGTGCTTGTACGTGAATGTGTGTGTGGGATTTATAGTGAATACTTTTAGAAAGATAGCCTTCTGTAGAGAGTCTGTAGCGCTACTGTATAGCCCATACTTTTTACTTTTTACATACATACACACACACACAAACACTATAGACTAAAGTTTCTCTGTAAGAGTACTATAGGAATACAGTTGTGTATAGAGAGAGGCTACGTGCACACTAATACCACCGCTGAATTAGTTTGGCCGCAGCTGGGCCACAGCCACTACAATATACTTACATCACACACACACACACACACACACACACACACACACACACACACACACACACCACTATTTTGTTGAATGAATCATTTTGTCGTCCACGGATTTATCTTCACATTTAAAAAAAAAAGAAGAAACCCCTTTATCAACCAGCTAATAGTAATCATTATAATAATAATAAAACTCATATGCTACAACTTCATTTTCATTGTAAAACTTTCAACTTCATTTATTTGTTAAACAATCATAAGTTAAGATATAAAAAAAAAAAAAATAATCGCGTACCCATTTATATTGGATATACTACAATATAGGACTTAGCATTCCACCTTATAGTATTCCACAATGCCGAAAAGTAGGGTCGTACGCGAGAAAATAGCTGCTTTTAGGTACCCGCGTCCTGGTATATTATAAAATAATAATCTTGTGTCACAATCATATGGATTTTGTCTTTTTGCAATCCCCGCACTACTAATTGCTAAATTTTATTTGCCTCTCACTTGTTTGTTGTTCTCAAAGTCTCAGGGGTGGCCTAAATTTGCTACTTAATCATAGCCGGAAAGTTACTAAGGATAATTTTAGATCTACTGGCCAGGCATAGGCACATGCATCAGCTAACACTTACAGAGGATGCAATGTGCCAATTCTGTAAGGCTGAGGAAGAAACCCCAGTACACACTGACTGCAAATGTTCCGGCCTGGCAAATGTGCCTGGCGAGGGTATAAAGCGACAGCTGGAAACAACAAGCTTCATGAAAGTGTCGTTTTCAAGAGTGCTATGGCTGCTTTAAAGGACAAAACTAGTAGACGGTGATTTAACTTCAGAGGATCCACAACAGACCTCCTTGTGTATTGGAATAAGGTGGAACAAGGCTTTTGCCAAATCTTTTGCTAATTTAATCTACGGCACAAGAGCGCATTGTGTGCCTTAAAATACAATCTTACATCAACCCTTGTCAACATTACTGAATCAAATACCCGCGCCATTTCGGCCAGTTTGCTTACAAATGGAACAACAGGAATAGAAAGAAGAAGACAAAACGTAAAAGAGTTATAATTAAAAAAAAACAACTATGAAGGGCCAAGGCAAGACACAGGGCGTGTGATATGCACGCCGCAGTTTACATGCCGTTTAGTTCCGGTCTTCGCTACCTAGGGCGCTTACTAACTGTAGCTTCCCACCTTTTATCACGATGCTGGGTCAACACTGACTTTTCCCTCACGGGAATCGAACCCTGAATTCTCGTGAAAGGCGAGTGCGCTAGCCACTAGACCAACGCATGAGGACGTTATAATTAAAGAACGAAGGAAATATGTGGAATGGAAAATTGATGGGTATTCTCTCTCCGGAAATGGTTTGTGATGACCTAATAATTGTTTGGTTAACCCTCCTCAAATAGAGAGGGAAAGAAGGATAATCCACTAAAAATATTGTTTTTCGATTTCAGTGGTCCGGAAAACATATTTCAAAAGAAAACTTAATTTTGAAAATTGAACACTATCGCAAATAATTTTCTCTGTAACAGATGATTATACGGAAACTTGTATTATACAAACAACAATGTGGTTTATTATTTAGTTCTAAGTGGTTAACAAATTAAATAACTTCATTAACAAAATATACATAGCTACATTTAGCTAAATCAGTCTCCCGTTTAGAATATTGACTTGTTTTACGCGTGGACGAATTGGTTAAAATATGGTTACAATTTAATGTCAAGACCATTAAAAAATTAGGGAGGGGTGCAAAAAATAACAATTGGGGAAGTTATATAAATTTATTCAGTGTTCAGGTTAAGTGATTTGCTGTAGATTGGAATTGAGTTAGACAATCTGTGTAAATATATATACATACATATATAGAATAGATAATGATTTTGGGTTGTTTAATTTACGATTGTTAACCATGAACAGACATACAAACTAGCACACAAACCAACACACACTGTTCATTGGAATGTTTGTTTTGTAATGGCCTCCTCCCTGTAATAGTGGAGCTAGCACAAATAACACAAAGACACAAATAGCATGTGCTATGTTTCAAACTAGTAATAGTGTAAATGATTCCTGTTTATTCCCTAAAATACATGATGATTTACCAATGCAGACACAAAGACATACACACACTCACACACACACACACACACACACACACACACACAGATATCGTTGTGCACGTTGCCAATTCTGTGTCTATTATACAATTCACTGGAATGGGTTTGTGCACACATTTTTTTTTACAGTTAATAATGTAAGAAAAGTAAAAAAAAAAAATAAATAAATAAAAATAAAGAAAGTGGGTAGATAGAATCCAGATGCCGTTTCAGAAACCCTCTTTTACAATAAACAAAAGATAAGAAAAGATACATCTTAACGATTTTCTAAGCCAGTCTTATAATAAATAATTTAAAACCAAGTTATATATACCATTTGGGCAATCTGTTTATATAAAAAGATAATTTTAAGTTGTTTGTTTACATTCCAATAGTGCTAATAAAAGATCTTGAACGCAATACACTTCTTGATTTGTTTGATATGATCCACCGGAAATGCTTGGTTATTTTTTCGTAATACATAAGAAACTGATATAAAATAAAAACTCTGATGTGAATCACTCACACAACTTTCTCTTATTGCAGTTATTACAATTTAAGTTGACAAATTTTCTTTAAACTCGAAATTATTTACTAAAAATCTGGTGTGAAAAAGTCACACAACTTTCTCTAACTGCAATTATCTCTAGCTGAAATGGATATTTTCGAAATTCAATTTGTACCTGAAATACATGTTTCCGGGTCTCCTGAATTCGAAAATAATGTTTTTAGCGAATGGTAGCGTCTGTGTTTTAACAGAATATCACAAAAACAAAAAGTTGCAGCAAGCTCAAACTTGGTATACCGTTTAGGTACAACTATCCAAATCAGACCAGAAAGATTTCGGGTAAAATCCATCAACCAGATTTTACTGATTGATTTTTTTTTTAGTTTTGAGTGATTTTCTGCAAAACGGCTCCAACGATTTTCTTTAAACTTTGTATACTATCTACACACATAAATACCTATCACTTTTATTTCATACCGCCCTCCAAAAAACCCATGGCGCTACAGTCCATAAAGGACCAAGGCTTGCCAGACGGCGATATAATGGGGGACGTGTAATAAGCACCCCACAATTCGCTGCCGTTTAGTACTGACCTTCGCTACCTAGGGCGCTACTAACTGTATCTTCCCATTTTTTCTCACGATGCTGGGTCAACACCGACTTTGCCCTCACGGGAATCATGGCGCCCAACGTGGGGGACAGTAACGTTAAACTTTCCTCTAACTACCACTTCAGTGTAATATATGGCTTTACCACCTACATACTAATAATACACATGGAAAGCATTAATAGAATTCCAAATTTGAAGAAAATCGGTTCCCAAGAAGTGCGATTTTATAGAATAGGTTTCGGAAACATTTATAACGATTTTGTTTAAATTGGAATGCTTGCTGGATAGACAGAAGAGTATCAATTTTATTTGTAACATTTTACTGCAAAAAATTATTTTAGAGGGAGGGGAATTGGGGGTCTGTCAATTAGTTAAATTTAAATTTGCACAAGCCTTGTCGGTAGGGAAGGGATTATCGCAGTGGTAGGACTAGCAAGCAGTGGTCTCGGGTTCGAATCCAGCATGCTATACTGCTCTTAGATTTTCTCTTCCTAGGACCTCTACAGCTTACTGTCCGATGATTATTTGTAAAAATGGTATGGGAGATTTGTGGAATGTTATTTTCCCTGTCTTCTGGGCTGCAACGTAATCACTTCAAGTACTACCTGTCCTGGGTAGGTATCTGTACCACTCATCGCCTTGTCTATATTCCATTTTAGAGTAACTAAGTAATGATTTCAAATTTAAAAAAAATTTGTCTATTCAATAAATTGTATTAACTGTAGTAAATGTCCTGCTATAGTAGATTTGTTTCTTAATTAGGGAAATATCACGCCTGCGCTATAGCGCGTAATATCGATGTCAGACTAATTGTTTGAAATTTAACTCAAAATAATTAAGTTTGCAGAAATCAGGAACAAATTTTCTCTCTATAATAAACATGTTTAATTAATAGATAGAAAATCTAAAATCTAAACAAACACGTTCGTTTAATACTTTTCAATCATGAATGTACCCTTGCAATTTTGTTTATTCACCCTACACAAAGTGACGTCATAAAATCCTCTTTATTATTATTTTTTTTTTTTAGATAAAACCTTGCCTATCAACCCTAAAACATATCCCCAAAACCCCACCATCACCATTTAGTTTTACCCTACACCCAATTCTTCCCATAATCCTTTACTCCACACGTAAAACTAATGGGGGGGGGGGATTTACAGCACACAAAAATAAAAGGGTGAAATTCATTAGGTGTCTTTATATCGTAACAAATACATCCAATTTGTTGGATGTTTATTTTAGGAATTGTATTTTAAAGTGCAAATATGTACAATTAAAAAAAAGAAAAGGGGAAATTAAATACAGCGATTTATTTTTTATTAAAATGAAATAAATCTTTGTATACAAAAAAATTAAATAATTATAGCATTATATTAGTAATTAGATTGCTTTTTTATGCAAAAAAGATTTATAATTACTTATTATCTAAAACTTGGCATATGAAAACCCTTATTAGCCTTGAATTAGTGCGATCTATTGCACCAATTATTTACTACAATATTATAGATCCGATAAAATATCGGTCACCAGAAGGCGTCACATCTATCCTAGAATGCTCCCAGATTCCTTTATACTACTGGAAGGTGCAGCGTTTTAAAAGTACACATGACACAGTCTGATTGTCAATTATCAATGGCAATAAGAGCAAAATAAATGTGGGTACTCATTATAAGGACTTTTGATTCTGATCGAAATAAAAAAATTATACGTGTTAATTTTTTTTCGGGTCTTCATTTCCCCTATTGGAAATAGAAGTCAAAATTCATCGATAGATGATGCTGAATGGTTGAAGTTTTTGTGATTGGTTCCGCAGAGCTGTAAAGCATCAGACATATTTTCCGTGACAGCCTGCTTCATTTTGTGGTCATCGACCGGTTTTGGGCGTTCTTCCTCCATCATCAGGATGTTTTTCAAAGTAGTGTGATAACATAGAGTTGCTTGGAGCAAATTTAGTTGATACACTCAGTGTATCAACCTCGCGTCAAAATTAAAAAATATACTCGTATATATATATCTAGATCAATGATTTCTGATACAAAACTTATGAAAAAAAATAAAATCATTATGGTTGTTTTTCAAAAAAATCCAGAAAACTCAAAAATCTATTCTATAAAGTCGCACTTCCAGTTGACCGATCAGAACCTCCAAAAAAACAATTTTCCCGGGTAAATGTTTGAATTAAAAGTGATAGATAGGTATTTGTGTGTGTAGATAGTATAAGAAGATTAAAGACAATTTTGGAGCGGTTTTCGAGAAATTCAAGAAAAACCGGAAAAAAATTCAGTAAAGTGGCACTTCCGGTAGATAAAATTCGTCCAAAAACAACGTGTCTGATGCGATGGTAATCCTAAACGGAATATAAACTTCGAGCTTTGTGCGATTTTTCATTTTTGAGATATTCTGTTACAGGCATTCGCTTGAAAACTTTTTTTTTCGTACTCAGAGGATCTCAAAACATATATTTCCGATGAAAACTCAATTTCGAAAATTTGTCATGAGCTCTCCCTATTCACTAGAAATAAGAGAAAGTAAATAAAAACCAAACAAAATAGTTAAACTTTTTTATTTGATATGGCATAAGTTACTTATTTTTGTTTTCTTATTTTAGTTATTGTATTATGTTTATATTGTAATATTATTCACTTAGTTTGTTTGAAAGAATTCGTTCATCGCCTTTCATTTCTACCTCTGAAGAAGACAATTAATTTATCGAAACGTTGGGTACTCTATAAAAGTGTGTTTTCTTGACCGCTCCTCGATATCTTCGTCATCTATAATTAAACGGTCGACAATATTATTATTTATATAGAAATATTGCAGTATTCATTTTTTTAAGAACAAAGGAAAAATCATGAATTTCCCTATTGTTTTAACAGCCTAATAAAATGTAAGACATGCAAATTAGTAGCCCTATATCCCTCAGGTTCCATGAGCTCTCCCTATTAGTTCAGGATATACTACTGGCCAGTCTGCCCCTTTTATGTGCATATTCGACGGCTGGTGTGCGGTGAATAGGTTTAGAATGAACCTTATTTGCATTGTACATGACTGCTTTTTCCTTTGTACTTTTCGTTTAACCGATAGGAGGGCGTAATTCTTAGTGAAAAGAGCAAAACACTGGTTTCAACAAAACAGGAAGTCTGGGAAAACAAAAAGAGACTAAAAGTTACTACTACCACTATTGAGTTTGTTGTTCAGACTTGTTTTTTTTTATATATATATATATATTTTTATTTTGGGTAAACCAATGTAGCTTCCCTTACTTGCCACCAGAGCTTTTCTACCGGTTCAGATGCCTCTCGGGGTTTTCTCTCTCTCTCTCTCTCCCACTCTATTTCCTTTCATCGACAAATATTTGTTTCAATTTTGTCTGTGCATTTGTTTGTTTGTTTGCTTTTTTTTTCGTAATGTTAGTCCCAGTATATGTATGTATGTGTGTATTGGTCGTGTAAAAATATTTGTTTATTTAATTGTATTTTGAAATCAGTTAGTATTGCAACAAAAACTGGGAAAAATATTGGAAGAGTAGAGAAAATTTCATCACTTTGAGGCATAAAGCAACGAAATACATGTTCCAGCTCCTCCAGCCTGTGCCATGTGTGGGAAATTGTCCCAAGTTTTATGAAAACATGTAAAATTATCTTTCTTTTTTTTTTTGAAAATACTATCTTTTTTGTTTTATTACGTGTCTGTGCTATGGGTAAAGATATTTTTTTTTGGAAGGAGGGGGCGTAACTCAAATATTTGAAAAATAAAGGAAAAAAAAAACACATTTTGAATGGATACTCTTGAAGTTTTTCCACTTCCATACAATATAACATGGGAATCATATGTATATATTGTAACATCATGTTGTTTCACAACATTTTCACTTGAATCAATCGCCCCTCTCCCCCAGCTCCCATCGCCGACAATCACCCTTATTGTAGTATATACATACACTTATTGTACATTTTGAAAACCAAAACTCATCACACTACATTCTAAAATCCTGTAAATTACATACATACATACGTACACACAGAAAAAGAGAGAAGGGTAAAATTTGATACACTGGTGGGGAGGGGGAGCAAAAAACAAATACGATCCCATAGTTTCAGATTACAACATTGTATTGCCAGTGATCTCATCAATATTTTCACGCATACATACATACAGTCTCAAAAATATATATTTATATATAAATTAGAGAGAACCTGCTGCACATTGTTTTATATACATCGGCTTTACATAATGTATGTATATATAAATAAAAGCAACAGCTATTCCACCTGTGCATACTTAATTATTTATAGGTTGGAAATGTGTCCTTCCCCCCCTCACGATTCAAACTGTCCCATCTTCCTTGTCACCCCAACGGGGGGGGGGAGGAACCATCAAATGCCACCAACATTTGCTCTTTTCGCCATTCTCTCTGCCATTTTCCAAATTAACACATTCACCTCTTTCCTTGACTAATTAGCTAAGTTGTATGTTTATTTATTTTTGTTATTGTAAATAACATGAATCCTGATTTTTTTTTTTTTTAATTTTATTATTGCATAGTTTCTATACGTTAACAATAAATCCAAAAAATGAAAATTTGCATGTATATTATGTTGATGCAAATTCCCAAATTAGTGATACCATTGTTTGATTTTTTCCTCCTGTCCAATCATTTCAATTTCGAAATTATTATTTAAAATTACCTTATAAAATATTTCTAAATATAGTAGAACAAAAAAAAAAATTAGGTTAACTGAATATCATTTGCTGATTTTCCAGGTTAGTAATTTTCCTTACTGCAATCCTTGCCGTATTGATTAGCAAATTTTATAAATTTAAATTGAAACTAAAATGCATTAATAGTGAGACGTGCTCAAGAATCTTCCTTATGAAACTCGTCAAAATCAATTTTACGAAGAAAAAAATGTCCTTTTTATGTACAGTTATGTGTGCGAATTATATAGAAAATCTGTGGAATCATTAAAAAGTGATGAATGCGAAAAAAACTGGAAACAAAATTAAAATAGAAAAAACAACCTACTCAATAAAGTGACACATCGGGATTAATCGATTTTCAATAAATTCAGCATTTATTTCACATATTTAATTCGTCAGAATAACTTTTAGTTAACAGAACCGTACAGTATTCTGATATAGCACTCCTATAGAGGGCCATGAGGTCACTGCTCCTTCCCCGGGATACCCCCACCAAAAAAATCAATTTCTCTTACTGCAATTAATCCAATTATAATATTGACAAATATATTTTAAACTTTGCATTTATTTTTTCAGAACTCTAACTCAAATATAAAAGAAGGGTGTGGCTACATGCTGATAGACATCCTTAGCTCAGGTAGTCATTTCAATATTGTTACATTGTAGGCCAGAAGATGGCGTTAATAACATTGAATGAACTCAAATAACATTTGAAAGTTAACGCCACACTAAAAGCTGATTGACCGATTTCCTTCAAATTGGGGATTCTGGTAATATTTCTAATGGATATTAAATATTATCTATCAGTACCATACATTGTACTGAAGTGATACTTTAAGAGGAAAGCATAACGCTACTGTTCTCTCAGAAACCACCGAATAATCAATTTTATTGAAAAAATGTTACAAATAAAAGTGATATTATTTATTTATGTACATAGTTATTCGAAATTTAAAAAAAAAATCACGAAAAACTGAAAAAAAGAAGAAGAAAAAATATTATTTATTCTAATCACCTTAAATTCAATGCTAAAACTTCCAAGTTCCAAAATAAACTATTAATTGAAAATACAACTTTACCAGACACATTTCTTTGTTTATCACAATATTTTTCTAAAACGACACTACTTTTTATTTTCTCTTACAGCTGTAAAGAGCAACTATTGCAATTTTGTCAAATTTTCGATATCGAATTTTCACCGAAAATACACGTTCTGAATCTGAAAATGTCGTGATTAGAAAATAGTCTGTCTCTCTCTCTCTCTCTCTCTGAGTGTATGTATATGTACATCTGTGTATCTGTCAGTCTGATATATATGGACAGTACTGACAGCACTGAAAGCTCAAAAACGAAAAATTACAGAAAGTTTAAACTTGATATTCCGTCTAGGATATCACCATGGGATCGGACCGGAAGTTTCTGTCAAAATTCCTTAACAGGACGGTAGGTACTTAACAAAATGGATTCTACAGTTTTTTGCCATTTCCTACCATTGAAAAGTTCCTCCAAAGTGCTATGTTAGTTTATCTATACAATTCTATCGTTCAAATAATATTCATTTTGAAACATATTTGTATGTTGCGAAAATCAGAGTTTAAAGAAAATCGGTTGACCGAAATTGCATTGTTACTCAAGTTTTTTTTTTCTTCAGTTTCTGCGTTTTTTTTTTTTTTTTATTCATCCTATATCAACTACACATATGAAGGGCAACAACTGTGATGTGAAAAATTTCTCCAGGTTTTAGAATTAATTATGTTGTCAAAAATTCAGAGTTTGGAAAAAAAAAATCGGTTGGCCGGAAGTGTAATTATCAGCAATTTTTTCCTCAAAAAACACTGGCAGATTTCATTAAATTCTGTTACACTAACTATGAATACAGAAACTATAACTTTGAAACTTTTTTCTGGGAAAATTTATTCAAAGAAGAACGGGAGGAGTAGATAATTCTTTCATAAAAAAAACATTTTATTTAATTTAGATTCTCTCATTGTCATAACCATGGAGATAAGTAACATTAAGTAAAAATTATAATTGTTGTGGTGGTTGGTTCCGCAGAGCTGGAAAGCATCAGAGACATTTTCCGTGGTAGCCTGCTTCATTTTGTGGTGGTTCTGGAGTTAGTGTGAAACTAAGTTCCTCTGTGCAAGTCTGTGTTGTCACACTGTCTGAAAAACGCATCCTGAAGATGGGCGAAACGCCCGAAACCGGTCGATGACCACAAAATGAAGCAGGCTACCACGGAAAATGTCTCTGATAAAAATTATAAGTTTGAAGAAAGTCTGTCAGTAGTGGAAAGTAGTGTCAGTAAGTCTGCAAACTGCAGTAAGAGAAAGTTGTAAGCTGGAGTGAATTCACATCAGGTTTTTTTTTGAAATCATTAGCATGGACCATCTCCTTAGGAATCAATCTGTAGGAAGGCTATGTCCATTTACAAACGCACTGGCAAATTGAATTTAATCAAAGCAATTAATGGATTTAGCTTTCAAATTGATCACGACTTATTTAGGGATGAGATAAAAATAAAAAAATAAAATAAATAAAAGAATACTAACTTTAACTTCATATTATAAATTTTAAGAGATCTACATTTTTAAAGAAAATGTCTTACATTCAATGAATTTAGATTTAATTTTATTAATTGGGAAATCTATGAATCAAATTCGGTCCGTAATATAGAAACTATACAAATAGTTTAAGTGTATTTTCTTTTTTAAAGTAGCCGACTTCTTTAAGCGTCGTATAAAAATTCTACCTGGCCGCCATAAAAATACCTTAACGGGAGGTTCTAAGTGCAACACATAAAAGTAAATTCTCCAATTTATTTTACACCTTTAATAAATCTAAACAAATGATTCCAACTGTTATTGTCATTCCAATCCAGTCAGGATTTGAGTATATTGAGAAATGAAGTCTTTGCTAAATCCTGTTTCTCAGGATTAAAAACTAAAATGCAATTAAAACTGAAAAAAACATATTTTTTTTCTTTTTGAAAATGTGGCTGGGTCCGCAAAGCTGGATAACATCCGGTATTTTATCCGTCGTAGCAGCATGCATATTGGTTTTGTTCCTGATGACCGGTTTCGGATATTCCAGATATATTAGTGTGAGTCTACAGAAACATTTCGTTGACGTGATACTGTCTACACGAACTTGGTGAATTTGCTCTGACGATGGATGAATATCCGATACCAGTCAGGAACAAAACCAATATGCATGCTGCTACGACGGATAAAATACCGGATATTTTTTTTTTTACTAGATGTTTTGCTCTGTCCCTGCATTAGATAATAGTCCAGAAAACAGTGCCAATAACTTTGAATAAATCCCAATAATATTTGAAATTTAACGTCAAACATTCCTAAGAATCACCAGAAAAATCCATTTTTTTTTTGGAAAAAATGATACAAATAACAGTGATAAGATTTAATTGTATGGATGCAGTTAGTATTCCAAATTTAAAAGAAATCGTTGTAGTCTTTTTTCAGAAAATTCTTCCCCCAAAATAACATAAAAAGAAAACAATTCTATACAAAGATGCACTGTCGGTTTCCCGATTTTATTCAAATTTCTTACTTTCTTCTAACAGGGATAGTAGAATTACACATTATTACGAAGTAGTATAATGCTAGGTCTCTCAGAAAGTTTAAAAAAAAAATCAATATTCCAAGAAAAATATTCCAAATAAAAACGATAGGCGACATTTATGTCTATCAAATTTCTAAGTAGTAAATGAAGTTTTAAAAAATCCTCGAATCCAGTTGATGGATTTTGTTCAAACATCTTATTGTCAGCAGCGCTAGTTGTACCTAAAGTTGAATATCAAGTTTGAGCTTCCTGCGATTTTCACATAACGACCATTCGCTAAAAAATAATTATAGTCCTATATTTATATTAAGCGGAAGTATTGCGATCGTGGCAAATTTTCTAAATGAGTTTTTACCGGAAATACAAAGTTTCCTAGAGCTCCCAGGAATATCGAGCAATGGAGGAAGGAGGATAGTTTGTAAGAGTTCGCAGGAGTAACGTTAGGTAGGCGGAGTGTATGTCTGCATTGGAACTAATTATTATCGCAATGGGAAATGAATACGTTTAAAACAATTAATCATAGTCGGAATGTAAAGTAATGTACGGACACCTTGCACAATCTTTATTTATGTATCCGTGACCAGTCCGTTTCGCGTTTTCACTTTACTGAGTGAAACCTACCTTTATGGGCAGGTATGAACGGAAGCACTCAGGAACTGCCCTTGGGTTGAAAAAAAAGAAACCTACATGTTGTGCAGACTCCTGAGTATGTAAAAAATGTTTTCCGCTAATGGTCTGTGTGTGCGAACAAAATATCTCACGAACTACAAACTTTGTATTCCCATTTAGGTGCCATCCCGAATCTGATACGAAGACAACCTTCGGGGTCAAAATCCATCAATCGAAAGTGCTATTTTACTGAATGTTTTTTTTTTTTAAGACTTCCTCAACAGAGCCTCCAAGCACTTTCTTTAAACTTCGTAAATGCTTCGTTAAATCTAAACCCATAAATGCCTATCACTTTTATTTGAATCATTTTTGTAAGAAAATTTATTTTTGGGGGAGTTCTGGGGGACCAGCAGATTTTAGATTCTTTAAGCGTACACTGCGACCTGAAAGTTCTATTGTACCCCAAATACCTTCTCAGCACTGCCGGCCTAAGTGGCCTATAGCTGTTACAGATAGCACTGCCCTCACCGGACAGTGAGCTGTACCGCCTTCTTGGAAGAGATAATCTAATAACAGCAATGCTGGATTTGAACCTGGGACCTCGTGGGATTCCAGCTCGCTACCACTGAGCCAATCCCTTCCCTTGGGAGACTAGTAACGTTATGCTTTCATCTAAAATACCATTTTACAATTTTTTCCTGTATCTTATTAGTTATTAGTATTTTAGTTTATATATATTTTTTTATTTTATTTTGTTTTTAAAGAAAAATTGTTTTCTTTGTTTCCGCTGAGAAAAAAAAAAAATTGTTTATTTAGTTTTGCTGAAGCAATGATAGTAAAATTATTTTTCCTTTGTATCTTCAATATGTATAAATTGTAATGTATGTATGGAGACAACTCCATTTGTACGGGGGTAATCCCCAAAGACAAATAAAGATATTATTATTATAAATACCATTTTACTACAATTTATGGTTTGACTACTCTATAAGATCCATTAAAAGGATTAGTAGGATCCCAAGTTGAACTTACAATACTTCCTCTTACTAGGAGTAAGAGAAAGTAAAAAAAAACGGTTGACTGGAAATGCGTTTTTACAAAATTGACATGAGTTTTTTGAAATTTTCACGAAAATGGCTAGAGTTGGAATGTTAATTGCAGAGATAAAACGTATCACTTTTATTTTAAACATTTGTCCGAAAAAACCAACGATTTTTGAGTGGTTTTTCGGACCTATCAGTTAGGTTTAAATTTAAACTGTCGCTACAAGCTTTTGTTGATTGAGACAGAAAGCACCCAGATAAGTTTGCTCAAGTATAACAAGATAACTCCTTATCTCTTTTTTTTTTTATGACCAGCCCAACTAAATATCATAAACATTGCCATTTTGCAGAAAATTTGTTAATTAAATTTTATTACTTGAAGTAAGGAGTCTTAATTGAAGTAAGTAAGAAAGTCTATGAGTGTTTCACACGGATTTTTTCGCACACAGATGATCATCACATGTATTTCCGATGAAAACTTGAAATCAAAAATTTGATATTATCACAGTACTTCCTCTTGCAAGCAGTAAGAAAATTTGAAAATATAACTTTCTTACTTAGCTCAGTGAACCATAGGAACTTTCCAGGAGGTATGAAAATCGTAAACTTTTTTTGGACGAAATAAATACGTCCAGTACTACGGAACTTAAATCTGTGTGCTTACTATACGGAGCCGTAAATCTTACGGTTCTTATTTTTCTATCTTAACACTGATTTTTCTAATTGCTTTAACATGTTTTAAAATATTTTATACGAAACACATGGACAGAGAAAAATGTTTTTGAATTTTTAACTTCTAATTATAATAAATTGAACATTTGTTTTTCAAATGATTATTTTGTGCAATAAGATTTAAATTAAAATTTGATTAAATTAGGATTTCATCTAATTAAACAATGACATTCATTCTATTATTATAAATTATTTATCTTTCATATTCATGATTATTAATTATTAAGAGCTAAGATAAGCAAGCAAAACAAAGATAAATACTATATATAAATGTTGTTTACATTGATGAGATCTGAAAGTAAATAGTTTGTTGAAAGTGTAGACTTGTATTCTCAAAGTTTTTTGTCCAAATAATCAGAAAGAAAAAACCAAGAAACTTGACTAAGCTCATACGGATACTATTATTGTGCGATCCGAACACGATATCCGGTTTCAGTCAAAATCTCTTTACTGAATATTTCGAGACTATAAAACAAACTATTTCCGGGCAGGGGGGATTTTTTTTTTTTTTTTTTTGACATTAGGCACCAACTCTTAAATCATTTCAGTGCAGTTTAAGGAGGAGCTTCATAGTAAATATTCCAAATTTGAAGAAAATTTCTCAATTAAAATTGTAAAAAACTGCAGTAAGAGAAAGTTGTCCTAATATTTTTTTTTTCCTTTTAAAGTCATGAAAAAGCTAATTTTGCAAATTTGTAAAATGTATCAGTTTTATTTATTTCAAACATTTTTTGTTGTGGAAATGATTTACTTTCCAGAGGTTCTAGAGACGTTTTGTGTACGTTTAGTTTGTTTTTCTTTTCTTTTCAAGTTATGCTGGAATTGAAATAATTTTAATTCTATTTATAGAAATGTTAATATAAAACTTATGTATTATCTATTATATAAACCTTCTGTTATAAACTTATGATTTAATTATAAATTTCTAATTAATAATTAATCCATAAAAAATAAATAATTCAATATTTAATATTTACAAAAAAAAACATGACAATAATTATAAATAAAATTTGGAATCTTACTTGATTTAGACCGTGGTTCTCTGGGCCCATCCACGGTGACTTTAATGGCTTTGGTATAGACGGCTATCTGATGAGGACTTGAGCCTATCACAATTGTCAATGAAAAGCTTTTACCTGGAAATGAAATTTATAAAAGAAAATAAATAAATATTTAAGAATTCATAGATAGATTAATAATATATTAAATTATAATTGGTAATTAATTTTTAAAAGGTGAAAAATGAGAATACGGTTTATTAAAAGTTATTATTTTTATAAAGGTTTAATTTGTTTTGTTTATATATCGAAACGTTGGCAATTTTACATCACTTTTTTTTAGCCAAAACTCACTAATTTTCACAAATATTTGTTTACAATTTTGATGACTTTTTATGAACTATTGCTATCATTCCAATGGTTTTTTTTTTTTTTTGCTAACACCGGCTGTGTAGGGCTATTTTTAGTTTTAAGTTTATGAACCTGTTTTACATTTAGTTTAGTAGAACAGAAATAGTTTTGAGTACAACTGCCTACAATTTAAAGAGGGATTAGAAGTTTGTTATTCTAAAATTCCTTACGGATATTTAATGGATTAAAAGCCGGCAAGGGGATTTAAATTAATCTTTTGAGGGTGGAAAATTGAAGATTTGAAGTAAAATATAAAAAATAAAAAACATATTTGGCATAATAGATTATTTAATATTTATTTATTGCGTAGAGATTTGTTTATTTTGCATGTTACCAAAAAATAACCAAAGAGGGCTGATATTTAAAGTAATTCAGTTTTAATCATAGTGAACTAAAAAGCAAACGCAACAAAATGTAAATGGGAATATTAGTGGATAGTGGAAACAGGTGGGCGTAACGTGTTTTATTGTGCGGTTCCGGCTTTGGGGTGTGTATGTGTGTATGTGCGGTCTTAATTACAGAGTGAATTTTAAATAATGATTAATTAGTTTGATTACAAATATAGCCATCATTAACACTCTTAATTATATAATAAAATGTTGTAAAATAAAAGAGACCTCAAAGCTGCGCCATGGGGAGAAAATTCATGTTCTTGCGCGCGTGCGGATTTTTAGTGAAGTTCGATTTTTTTTTGAGCCTCAAAAAATTTTGCCTGTTCTAGTTGAAGGTAACGAGTTTCTTCAATGATCTGTAGCCTTTTGGAGGTAGGGGGGGGGGCAAGGCGAAAGAATGCTTTTTCTGTTTTAAGAGTTCAATTCTTCTTTTCTCGGATTTGAAAGCAATTCCCGATCAAAAAGAATTATCTCTAACTAAAGACTTTTTTTTGATGGACACACAAACACAGGTCTTTTATATATTACTCACCTCTGCCACTTCTTCCTACAAATCGGAGATCATTAAATTTAGCCACTTGATTCTTCATGATCGCCGTACAATTTCTCAATTCAGCACAATAATTCTCATCATTTCCGGCCCTAACGGTGACCACTGTGCCATCGCTCACATCATCCAAAGCGATCACTTTAAAAGCGGCCGGTAATGATTTATTTGAACGCCAATGCGATGGTAAAGCTGAACACAATATGCTTGGACTACCAGTCTGTATTAGTTCACCATGATGTTCACTTAAGGCGGAACACACACCGCCAAACATATCGCCCCACATGGCCGCCGTTGTATCCGTTGTACCACCCGGCAGATGCATTAGAGGCCGCAAAAAATATTACACACCACACCTCACCCCTCTTCACCAACAATAGAACAAACCGATACGTACTGTTCAGCACTCAATAATACACTGAATTTTAAAAGAGATGATGTCCTTTAGTTGCAAATCTAATCCTCTTCTCCCCCCTTAGTTTTAAATGCTTTAGGATATTGGTCAGCTTGGTCGAAATGGCTTTAACAGTAATTGAATGGTTAGAGAGAAAGAGTGAGAGTGGGAGAGAGAGAAAGCTAGCTGATAAAGACAGGGTATGAAGTACGTAGTCCTGGAGAAGGGGTGACCAAATAAGATGAAATCAAGGGCCAGACACTTGGCTGACTGGAACGGAATAGAATCCTAGTTGGTGATTTGTTGTCATTTGAGAGTTTGAGTCCAGTTTTTACAAAAATTCAAAATATATATATCTATATATATAAATGACGACAGTATGAGAAAGTAATAAAAACCTTCCCGTCGTGAGGCCCGTAGACCGACTGGTCTGCTCTGTAAAAAGCGGACTCTAACACCGCCTTTTTTCCATCCCCACTCTTGGCCTCTGCGGGCGTTTTTCCGTCGATATTCTTTGTGGAAGGGAGGGTAGCCGGTGTGTGTTTTTTTGTTAGGGTGGTCTGGGATTGGAGGGTTGGCCGCGGCGCGGTCGTGTTCTGTGGCCAACCGTCGGCATACTCGGCGTCCCCTCCCCCTGTGAAGGGTGGCTGCCCCCCTCATAATTGACACGTCGCTCCCCCACTATTCCCAACCAGCTGGAGTCCCTCTCGCTCACTCTACTTACTTACTCTTACTCCTTTAGTGGCAGTCAACTTGCCAACTTACCATTATAACTTATACCACAGCTAGCTCACTGTATTGCTTTTGGAACGCCCCATCGCCACCGCTCTCTTTCCCTTACTTCAATATACATACATTATGCCAGCTCCAAATTGTTTTTATTTGTCGTAGTGAACCTAAACACTCTCTGCTAATAATTTCTTTCTTTCTTACCCACATTATTAACACCGATGCAATGCTGTATCACAAAACCAAACTTTAGGCCCTTTAAATACTAGCTAATTGACAGTAATATATTTGTATTAAAACTGAAGTTTTCTTAATTACAGATTATCTTTGACGTAATAAACATTAGTTCAAAACTTAAATTATAAACGAGAACCCCTCCTTGTTTTTCTACTTTCTCTTACTCCTGATATGAGAAAGTATTGCATCGTGCCAAATTTACGACAAATCTGGATGTTCATTGGATGGTTTTGAGTTGTTCTAAAAGAAAATGTCATCTGAAAATATCAATATCTGACTTTTTTTTTCTTTTACACTGAATGATCAGATCTATCTCAGATCGTTTTTTCAAGTTTCCATAAACTTATTCTGATTGCACTAATTAATGTTTCCATCTTATGTTCTAAGAACTGGGCTTAAATTAGTCACATGTGTTCTTTACAATACGACGATCTCGTCCATTCGCTTTACTCTAAGTATGGATTAGAATCCAAAAACGATCAGGAGCAAAAAAATAAGCATAGTACGACTGATAAAATCTTTGGTAAACAGGTGACTAGCGGCAATAGAAGCATGCCCGATCACTACTACCATCACGATTCTTTGAATAATTATCTGCTCTAACTCCTTAAAAAAAAAATCTTTAGGCCTAACTCGCTAGTCCTTGTCTCCAATTCTGTCTCTATTTCATGATGATCCCGTTCCAATATCATTTTGTGACCATGAAGGCAGGTTCAGCCCACAAAAAATAGTGTGCTGAACTCATGTAGACTAAGTAGAACTAAATAGAACTCATGTTGCCATGCCATCAACTTTTTCATTCCTTTTTAACCCGGACATATCCAGGGATTCAGGGATCAGGGTCTAACTCCATACTCTTTTGAGCAAGGAGTTTTGCTACTAATTTTAAATCACAACAGGATTTCGCTTGTGCTTTCAAAGCTGCTTAGCTATCACACTAGATGGTTGGGTTCGCAAAGCTAAAAAGCGTTTCGGGCGTTCGCTCAACATCAGGTTGTCATGATAAGTGAATCCACAGACTTGCACAGAGCGAGTGTATATAAAATTTTTTTGCTTTTTGCATTGTCTGTGTTATCCACAGTGTTTACCAGGACATTTTGATGATGGGCGAACGCCCGAAATCGGTCAATCAGGACAAAATGAAGCAGAATAACACGGAAAACATCTCTGATATCAGACAAGATCTCTACTTCAGAAGCGAAGTCTCTAACATTACCCAGTATTGAAAGAGATCTCGGCTTGAAGCATTCTTGCAAATTCTTTTATTATTTATTACAGCTTAGAAAAGAGTTGAAAATTAAGACTGTTTTGGATGTCATGTTCAATCAAAAGCTTAGATTATAAAAACTAGGTATTTATAAAATGGTTTTCAAATCGTCAGGTCTTAAAATTATAATGAGATGTTTGTACGGCAATGGCCACAGGAGTTGTTTGAAAAAAAAAGATCTCTTTGTTGCTCAACGATTCTATCCAAAACGTAGAGCACTACCCGAAACGTAGAGTAACAAAGAAGTTTTTTTTCTTCAAAAAACTCCTCTCGCCATTGCCGTACAAACGTCTCATCAAGATATTCTATTTTTGTTGAAGAAATTTACGAATTTTTAGTTATGAAAATTAAATTTACTACACTCTTATTGATGAAGGATCTCCTTTAGTGGAGAGAAACCTGAAAATTCCAATATTGAACAAATATATTTATAGAGAGAGAGAGAAATATAATAAAAAGGATGGAATAAATATTTTCTTCACACTTTTTTAAATATTCCAATAAATTAGATATCGGACTTTTGTTGGACGTTAATTTTTTATTATTCGCAATTTAAGAAGAATTTTTTATCGTAAAATATCTTAGTGAAAAAAAAACCTGGTGTGACACATTCGCATAACATTCTCTTACAGTTGTGAGTTGATACAATTATAAAATTGACAAATTTGCTTTAAATCTGGAATTTTTACTCAACGTAAATTTAGTTTGGCGGCGGGAGTGTGTGTTGGTTCTCAGCTGCTCCAGAAGATGGAGCCTCCGTCAAACTTTCAATAACACGTCAGATCTAACGACACAGCGATACCCCTAGAACCGGCCTAAAATTAATGTGTTCGGGAAAATGTAACAAATAAAAGTGCAATTAGTATATTCCAAGTTTAAAGAAAATCGTTCGAGCTGTTTTTGAGAAATTCCAAAAAACCTTGGAAATCTTCTGTAAAGTCGCACTTTCCGTCAGTCTCTATTTCCTTGAAACTTGGTGTCCTAGGTAATAGAATAAACAAATCATGTGTTAAACATTCAAACGACTTCCTCTTACTCCCCCTAATTAATACAATGATACAGGGTGGCCAATTTAACCAGCCACTTAGGAAAATACTCCTAAACGAAGCAAGATATCAAATAAGTGAACAAAACGTTTGTTAGTTCATGATGCTTTTGGATTATATTGCCGCCTTACACATTAAAATGGTGGTTATAAATGGCGATTTCCTTTTGCCCCCCAATTTTTACTAGTGTACGATTACAAAAATGAAGGAAAATGCCGTTAATTTCACTTCAATAGAAAGAAAAAAATCCAGAGGGCTTAAATCTGGTGATCTGGAAGGCCAGCTTGCCGGTCCCAGTCTCTCGATGCAACTGTTACTGAACATCTCCATTCACTTATCTCCTCGCCGCTAAGGCATGTGCTCGGGACAACCATCTTGTTGGAACCATACTCTGTTCTGACATTCAATTACTCCAGCAAATGCTGTAACTCTTGGCGAATAAAATTAGCGTATTCTTGCCCATTTAAGGTACCTGGCGGAAAGTATGGGCCAGTAGTTTTGTCTCCAACCATTCCGCACCAAACTTTAACAGTAACCGCTGAATCTGAGACAGGGACCGGTAAGCTGGCCTTCCGGACCGCTACATTTAGCCCCACTTGATTTCTTTCTTTGGGGATATCTCAAAGAAAAAATTTATGCGAAGGAACTAACAACTCCAGAAGCACTTAGAGAAGACTTAATCCAAACCTGCTTAGCAATTCCGACAGACATGATGCGATTAGCAAGTCCAGATTTTGGGCGGCGACTGCGCTTGTGACGTTTAAGCCGAGGAGGTCATTTTGAATAAATAGGAAATATTTTTTTATCGAGTTTTGTAAATAAACTGGAAAATTGTTTTGTTTTAATGATGTTTTACCTGATTTTTAAGTCCCTTACGGTTTTAAAATATCTTTTAAGTTTTATCAGCATTTGAACTCTCTTATTTATTCGAAATTAATAAGAAAATCCGCTTTTAATTTTAGTTTAAGTAACAGAAAAATAGGAAAAAAACGATGAAAATTTAATCTTTGTGGTTGAATATCTCGGCAACGGTTTGAAATATTGAAGTGAAATTAACGGCATTTTCCTTCATTTTTGTAATAGTACACTAGTAAAAATTGGGGGGCAAAAGGAAATCGCAATTTTCAACCACCGATTTAAGATGTGACGTCACTTTTTAGATATCTTGCTTTGTTTAGGAGTTATTTCAAAAGTGGCCCGTTTAAATGGGACACCCTGAATATATGAAATGGAAAGTTTTCTTTAAATTTCAAATTTTGCTCATATATCCTAACACAAATATACAGGTGGTGGGAGTGCCAACACAAACACAGTGGCAAGTAGAGAATTATTACTGTTGTTGTGGTTGGTTCCGCAGAGCTGGAAAGCATCAGAGACATTTTCCGTGATAGCCTGCTTCTTTTTATGCTCATCGACCGGTTTCGGGCGTTTGCCCATCTTCAGGCTGGTGTGTAAACTGAATTTGCTCTGCATACTGTCTGGCAAACGCATCCTGAAGATGGGCGAGCACCGAAACCGGTCGATGACCACAAAAAGAAGCAGGCTATCACGGAAAATGTCTCGGATGGGAGATTGATTATATTGTAGAGAGCGCTAATAATGAACAAAACGCTCATTTCAATTTTAATGTCTCTAATTCCTCGAAACCACCTTAAAACTATTTTTTAGAAAAATATTAAAAATAAAAGTGATTGGTTTCCATCTATGCAGTAAGCATTCCAAGTTTAAAGAAAATCGTTATAAACGTTTTCACGAAAATTCCAAAAATCTCAAGGATCTATTCTGGAAAATTGGTTTGACAGAATATAAGTTGGAGCCGTTTTTCTATAAAATAGTGAAAAACTGAAGAAATAAAATCAATAATGTCTGCCCTTCCGGTTTATGGAAATTGCCAGAATTTTTCGTGTCAGGTACGGTGGTATTAACTTAACAGCAATACCAAATATGAGCTACCAACGATTTTTCGTTTTTGTGGTATTTTGTTCTCACACACACACACACACACACCTTTGATACAAGCAATGTTATCGAGTCAGGAGGCCTCATAACATGTGAAGACTCAATTTCAATTTCGAAAATTTTTTACGATCGGAACAGTTCCGCTTACTAGGAGTAAGAGAAAATGAAAAAAAAAAATCGTTTGCAGGTTTCTTTATAAAACTTAGTGTAATAAATGTGTTCCTAATAGTAATAATTGTAGAAAAGATAGATTTATATAAATTATTTTATTTATTTTATCGCTTTATAATTTACATAATTCGCACAAAGATAAAAAAATAAAAGTTGAATCTTTATGAAATAGCGGTTATTGTTTGGATATAAACTGTTAAAACAATTAGTGAATTAGTGTCCATCGTTTAATAATGGTCAGAAGCGGAGGCTTGTGTTTTAGTGAGCTTTGGGTGATTGTTTCACCTTTGTGATACAATGTATGCGCGCGTTCGTGTGTGTATGTGTTGTTTGTAAGTGTTTATGTATATCTATATATATATAAAGCTCAATGGTTGAGTAATTGCAGTACCGTGGGTCCCAGGGATATATACGATGGCCATGGTGGCAGGCCTGTTTGGTCATGTCTGCCATTATCTTGTCTCTAACATTGAGTACAGGAAATGTTAGCTGCAAGCAAACCTAATCACCGAGTCTATAACAGGCGCTATAACAGCCTGTTTGTTGTGTTCTCACTAGTAGGCCCTCTCACTCTACATACATATAACTCGTAACTACTGGACGTATACATACATATCCATAAATTAATCAATATATCTCTTCTCTTCTCTTAAAACACAATTTATCTCTCTACATGTATACGCTAATTTCATATACACATTGCCTGTAATACATTAAAAAAAAATCAGGTGTGAAAGAGGCACACGACTTTCACTTACTGCTGTGTGAAACACTCACACGACTTTCTCTTACGCTGTTCATATAATTAAATATGAAATGACAAATTTTCTTTAAAATTCAAAATTCTAAATAAATATGGCGGTAGGAGGTAAATACTGACCCAAATAGCTCGCAGAAGTGATTATCTTGTAGTCCATAAGAGAGCGAACTAACATTGAATCAAATTCATGTAACATTTGAATATAATTTTATCTAGAAATAAAAGTGATGGGTACATATCTGCGCAGTTGGCATTCCAGGTTACAGCCATTTTCGAGAAAATCCGAAAAACACTCGAAAACCTATCGCTGTAAACTCACACTGCCAGTTAATCGATTTTCTTCAAATCTGGAATTCTAGCAATACTCCTAATTACTTTAATATTATATACATAGCAGAATATATATATATATTACAATGAAGTGGTACTCTAGAGGAAAGCTTAACACTAGTATTCAAACTATTAATCCCTCATATTTGTACACTAATTAATAGCCAGAATTAAAACGCCCAAATTACAATTTAAAAAAATAAAAACAATGTAGAAATTATTAAAACTATTTACATTTTGATAGTAACAGTATGAAAAATGTTTTGTTAAAAACATTATACATTTTAAACTAAAGCCAAGCTTTTACCAACTTCCCGACTGCCCGGCCTTTGTCCATTGTTTTCCTGCCAGGGTGGTCAGGCGAAACAGACATTTGCCAGGAAGCACGTGGCCACCAGCTGCCCAAATGTCTAACAAACAACAAGATTTACAAATAAGAAAATGTTATTTACACCCACACACACACATGTATTAACATATACATATATACATACACTTATACATTGTAAACATATTACACTCACACATTTAGAACTGACCTCACCCCACTTTTTTGTTTTACTTTACTTTCTCCGACAGCCTTAAAGAGGAAGTATCTGCTTTTTTCTGTCATCTTTTCTCGAAATTGAATTTATACCGGAAATAGTTTCAAGTTCACTGAATCTCAAAAACATAGTGTCGGAATTCCACTTTCTGAACAAAGAAGACTTTGAAACTCTTGAGAACGTAATATTTATATTAATTTCTGAAATATATTTCTTTATTGTTGTGGTGGTTGGTTCCGCAGAGCTGAAGCATCAGAGACATTTGTGTGTTTACCAGTTAGTGTGTAAACTAAGTTGCTCTGTGCAAGTCTGTGTTGTCACACACTGTCTGAAAAACGCATCCTGAAGATGGGCGAACGCCCGAAACCGGTCGATGACCAAAAATGAAGCAAGGCTACCACTAAAAATGTTTCTGATGCTTTCCCCACTCTGCGGAACCAACCACCACAACAACAAAGAAATATATTTCAGAAATTAATATAAATATTACGTTCTCAAGAGTTTCAATCTGGATTTCGAAAATACCTCTTCAACTTATTTCTTTTAATATCAAATGACCTAAATCTTTTAGCCTTGACACTTTTTTTTGAAACATTTTTCTAACTAATTTTTGGGCGATTTATTTGGTGGTACGGCTCAACCCAAATTGTTGCACACATAATATGAGCTACCTCTGCAGGACGTATGTATATTGTGTAAGAGTTGGGAGGTGACAGTGTATTTTTCAACATGAATATGTGTTGTTTGACTGGGATATACCCGCAGGGATGTCTAGGCTCCTGAAGAAGTGGCCAATCCACTTTGTGCACGTTAATGATAACATAAATGCGATAACAATACTGGCCTTATGGTTAGAACCCCTTTAACCATCCAGAGAGTAGCCTGAGAAAAATCGGTTAACCGAAACTGTGAGGCTTTACCAAATAAGTAAATGTAGTAGAATTTTTCGGGATTTTCTCGAAAATGGCTCCTAAGATTTTCTTTTAACTTGAAATACTTACTGCACCCATATGAACACATAATTTTTATTTGAAACATTATTTTTCCCAGAAAAACTAATTTTGTGAGACCATTGAGTGATTGGCTCTCTAGAAAACAAATCCTCCTCCAATACAGTCCAATTGGCACAGTGTTATCTAGGGTAGTAAGTAACATGAACCCTGATCTCGCTTGGCAGAAGTAAGCAACTTCGGCTTTGCAGGACTTTGCTTCTTTAGCAAGTGGTTACAAAAAATAAATCTCGACTTTGGGGGGAATATTTTATATGATAATTTTGCACAAATTTGGAACTGAATTTGGGATCGATGAAAACTCTGGCCGAAAAGAAAATAAATAGCAACATATACGATCCAGTAAACGACAACTCAATTTGTCAAAGATTCAATACAGAGTTCTGGTTTCAATCAATGTCCAACGCTGTTACATGTTTAAATTAAGTAAGTTAAGATGCGCCCCGAATTCTAAAATATAAATCAACTAGGAGGACAATCCTTATAAGTTTGTATGAGAACTCTCACCGTCGAAGACGAGAGGATAGACAGAAACTAAGATAGAAAGAACGTGGCTGTTAGATGCGAAATATATTGAGATGCGTCCATTAATTCAACGGCGACTGCAAAGTATAAAGACGACTAGAGGAGGCCAAGAGCCAAAGCTCTATGAAAGAAGAAACATATCTCTACGCTCAGTTCGGTCTTCTCTGACCCAAACGAAACTACGTTTGAATAGGAGCCCAATTTTAGAAATCATCAATTTTTTTGTCTTAACGAATTTACGAAGGTTATAATAAGTAAATAGAAAAATAGTTATAAAAAAATTTTTGCACATGGTATAATCTTTCACGTAGTTGGTTAACCTCGATTGCTGGTCCCGCACTTGCAAATCAGTTCACACTTTTTTTTTTTTGGTTGCGTTTGATTGATCAATTCACTTGTACAAGCAGTTCGCAGGGATTCTATAAGTTTCATCCCCTCAGAAAACTAGATATCGCTGATATCATGTAGATTTCTAATGGACAAAGTATCGTTAAATGAGAATTTCCATGTTATATGTACTGAAACAATGGTCAACTAACTGTTTTAAATTGATGAGGGGCTGCCAACTTATGAAAATGAAATTATCGTAATTCTTTTATAGTTATTCTTTGATTTACAGTTCTTTGTCTCTTTACTTATTGATTACCCTAGTAAATGGGATTATATGGGAAAAAATTGTGTAGGTTCGAATAATGGAGAAAGCTTTTCACCTAAATTTCCCTCTGTTTTGATTATGCTGTCGGACCGGCTAAGCTAATTACATAAAAGCGACTATAACACACTCCCATACATATCATTGTATGTACCTGGTATAAAATTTCATTAATGTGCTGCCAATGAAAAAGATAACATATTATGTTATTTTCTAGATTACTCTTACTATTACCTTTTTGTAAATATTGAAAATATTGAATTGTATGGGTGTGTTATATTTGTAAATGATAACAAACTGGGGCAGGGGAAATGATAGCGTTACAAAATCCATGCCCAATTTTAACAGTTATAGAGGAACAGAGTGGGCCCTGAGTTCCAATAAGAGTAATGGCTGATTATGGCTGAATGTTTAATATTGAGGGTGGACTATGTAGTGCCCACTATGGGGACACACACGCACACCGACACACATATAAAATGGGAGACGCACTCTATACCCTCCTGACTGGTGGGCACTGACTGTTTGGTGCTTAGTCCTCCGTTAGGTTGGTACCCACTGCTACAATTCCGGGTTAGAAATGGTGGTAAATGTAAGCGGCGGAAGTGAGGATTACGAGGAAGCAATGATAGAGAGAGCCACGCGTGCTGTTGACGCTTTCATTCCATTTTCAGTCATTCCAATTCACCAACACCCGTACTTACCAATACATACTACTGTCGCAAGCCGTCCCTGGAAGCTTGGTGGACAGTATGTGTGTTTGTGTGTTCGTAGTGGTGGTGTGGGTGTTTTGCGCCCTCTCAAACTAAACTCCCAGCTTATATCCCACATTACCATTACAAATATAACGAGAGTCCCTATATAAACTTCTCCCCACTTCCACACCTCTTTACAAAATATCAAAACACAGATTTTATTTACGAAAACTAATGTTGAACATGTTTAGCTGTTTATTTTGGATTATTTATTTGACATTTTGACCAATTGATTAATTTTTTCTACCCTCTAAGAATGGGGGGGGGGGGGTTGAAAGTATTGCGATCATAAAATCAGGTTTATTAGTATTTATTTTTTACCGTAAATATTTGACTTGAGCTGATTAAGTAGAATAACACATTTCTTTTTGCAGAAAATTTCATTCATTTGCTAGACCCCCCTTTTTAAAAAAACTGTTTCTTGAAAACAGTGTTTTATTCCGCATGGATGAGCCTGCCCTATGGGTCCGTTCAAGCCGTTGGTAAAGAGCTACAACTTTTATTTGAAACATTTCTTTAGGAAAATTCATTTAAGGCAGTTTTTAGAGGAGAGGTGGAGTTGTGTATTCCTCTCCAGTGCTATTTTAGTTATTATACAAATCTATCATTTAAATAAATGAGAATTAAATGACACGACAAAATTCCGTGTTCGAATAAAATCAGTTCACCGGAAGCGCGTTTTACTGACCAGTTTTGCGTTTTCCTCCATTAGTAAAAATGATAAGTTCGAAGAAAATTTGTCATTTATAATTCTGTAAACTGCAGTAAGAGAAAGTAGTATTAAGTTTGAATATGGGTGTTTCATTCAATAGATTTTTTGCTTTCTAGAGGATTATATTGTACCCCAATTTTTTAAGATCTATGACGCGGGATTCTGTTCAGTGACTGCCGGGTTCTCTCTTTACAAACAAACTGTCCATCACCGGGCACAGATCTGTAGAAGCTCTAGGAAAAGAAAATCTAAGGGCAGCATGACTCGAACAGAACCTCCGTCTCTGAGTCCCAGCACTAATGAACTAAATCTCATCCTTATTATTTCATTGTTGAAAAGAAAAGAAGATCTTACTTTAGCGATTGAAGATGGATTTGATGTTAATGTTGATTGGTGCGATTGGTTTTAGTAGTGAATTGGAGTTACTCTCAATAAATTCAGGATTTGTTCCCTCTGATATTGATGCGAGAGGATGGTGAAGGAATAGAAGAAGATGAAAAAATCGAAGGAGAAGATCATGCAGAAATGTTAAACTCCTCTTCAGAGGATAATTGAGAAGAGAATAAAGAGTGGGCAGATATTTCAAACTCCAGTACCCAACTTAATTTCCACTAACTCTTCAAAAGACTAATAATTAGTTAAGTACTTTAAATATGAAATGTCTTGAATGCTGTTATGAATTAAATGGTTATTTATATTTGATTATTTTATAATATTGTTATGGTAGTAATGAAAGTGTATATTAATATACAATAATGTGTATATTAAAGTGGTTATACAGATAAATAATTAGTATTCAATACGTATATTGTGTTTTCACATTCTTGTACAGATGCGCACTGTGAGCGTAAGCGCACACTCAAGTTGTGAAGAAATAACACTTTGCTTCCTCTTTTCGACAGAGTTTCCTGTCTTTATCAAGGCCTATATACAGAGAGTGTTGAAGATAAGGAAAAACAATTTTTAGTGGAACTTTGAAAATTTACTACATTTTTTACGTCACAGAAACATAAAAAAAGAAGAAAACTAAAAGTTAGTAGTTGTTTGTGTTAAATAATGTACAGAAAATGGAATATCACCTACGGATACTAGAGAACGTAAAATTTGCATATTATCGAAAAATCGAGATGTACGTAAAAGTTCAAAATGAAGTCTTGAAATTGAATTGTAGAATATTAGAAAATATTTCAATTTTTCCTGACTGAATATATGAAGTTTTAAATGGTAAATGCGTATGTATAAGAGCCGATGAATGAAGAAATTGGATGTGCATTTTTGTGTGTATATGTGTGTTTGTCTGTTTGTGAGAGAATATTATATGCATTCATAAAGAGAATGGAAAAGCCAGAGGCTTCAGGCCATACCTCACTCCATAGGAGGCATTTAGTAGAGTGGATAGGCTGGTTGCATTCAAGAGTCTAGTTCAATATTTGACTAGCACTCCAGGTTGCAGTTTCTCCATTCAACAGATGGATACTGGAGATGCGCACACAAAGAGGCTATGCGCATGAGGAGTGGCAATAATAATTCATCTAGTAGACAGTTAGACCGACCAGGAGAGATACGGGCAAAGAGAAAGAGAGATCTGTTTGTATGAGTGAAATAGAGAGAGAGGATGTACACGGAGTAGTCTATACTGGGCTTCTTGTCACCCAGCCATACTCGCATGAAGTTTATGTTAAATGGCCTGGATATAACTTGCATTTCCCCGAGAAAACACTATATAGCACAAGCTGTGTTATGTTAACCAAAATATTGACAATAGTAGACATATAGTTAAGATTTTGATGTCCGTACAACCGTAAATAACTTGTATATTTACGTTTGAGGTCTGTTTTCGGTGAACCCCGTATTCTTCTGAAGTAGATAACCCCTCAGAATTTTTTTTTATTTCTTTCTTTTTCTGTGCCTCGCATTTTTTCTCCTATTCAATATCTTCAGAAGAGCAAATGTCTGTTTGTCTCTTTTCCATCTCTGATTTGTTTCCTTTGTAAACGATACCATGGGACAACAATAAAATGAAAGAAACAACTATACCAGCCTTTCCTTGTTGTACAACATTCAACATTCTTGGGACTTGATCTAATAATTCTTGTACGGGACAATCTTAAAGGGGAGAGATGTCCAACCTACTCCCTTTCAAATTGCTTTTTTCTTAAAAAAAAAAACCTTAAAGTTAAATGTAGCATCGAAATGGGAACTAGAATTGTCTCCCCTTTCATTCAATCTATTACCAATTCCTAAGATTGTAAAGTCTGTGAAAAATCACAGTCATAATTCTTATAAAGAGAATTTCACTGTTCAATATTTTGTACAGATGATTCAATGAGTTCAAAATAATTTCGAACAAAAGAAAAATCTGATGTTAAACATTCAAATGACTCTCTCTAACTGCAATAATTGTTAGAAATCTAATTGATATATTTTCTTTGTGGGGCGCATAACATGCAAATAAAGGTGGTGAGGAATCATGACCACATGATATGCCACAGGTTGACCACAGGTTACACCAAATTAAATTTAAGCATGGCCCTCAAGATCACGTCTAAAATTTAAAAAAAAAATAGATGCAGTTGTCTTTTATTGTAGAGTGTTAGTTTTGAGCGTTGGTCGAGCAGTCTCTTTAGGGGCTTGGATCTATTATTCAGTTCAAAGCGTTTAAGTCTTGTGTGAGAATTCCAAGTAAGTCGCTTGTCCAAGTATAGTCCAAGGCGCCGCACATGGTCTGCTGAGGGAATAGATGAGCTATAGAAGTAGACAGGAGCAAGAGCTTTTCGTTTTAGTGTGAAGACTATGTACTTTGATTTCTGTGGGTTGATTTTTATTCGCCATTTTTGAAGCCAGGATTCCAATGAATTCAGGTGAATTCAGGTTTGTAGAGAGCGAACTGCTAGAGTAGGATCTGTATGTACGGAAAGAATTGCAGTGTCGTCATAGAAGGTGTGAATAGAGGTATTGGATTCTGAAGCTCTCAGCTGTGTAGAGAGTATAGAGCAGGGGAGCAAAAAACTTCCTTGTTGTACTCCAGCAAGAATGGAATGAATGTTGAACAGAGGTTTGAGAATTGCCATGAATTACTTAGAAGAATCGTTCAATGAGTTAGGAGTCAAGAATGAGATAGTGGGTAGACAGCGCCTGAGTTTGCACAGCAATCCTTCAAGCCATACCCTGTCAGAGATATCTAAGAAAAAAGCTTGAGAGACATCTAAGAGTTCGAAAATTAAAAACTTATTTCGTACTCAAAGAGCCTCGAAAGATGTCCTAGGGGTGAATACATGATTTCAATGATTTAATAAGATCGCAGTACAATCACTTAAGCACCAGAAAGTAAGACGTCGAAATGTATTATTATTAATGATGCGTGCCCGAAGACGCAGGATCTAAGCTAATATGGCTGTTATCCCCTCAAGAAAAAAACAAAAAATGCTACCATGCTTAGACGCATCCCCCAGCAATCTACAGTTCTGACTATAGTATCTTAAGATATCCCTAAACTCCAACTCCTCCTTGAGAGTGTTGCCATCCCAAATATGCGAAACCTAGTGTTGGCGAAACAGGGATACTGATCTAGTTAGTGCTACCCCGTTTGCCTGACCCCATCGTCACAATTCTGACACAACAGACTAGACGTCGTGTCTATTTGGTGCAAATGACGAACCACCCAAGTGTGGCCAGTCAATACTACCTACCAGGACTCTCATTGTATCCTGCCCGGGGAGAGAAGGTTCTTCAAATCTCCCTGTCTTATATCTTTTATAAATCTTTTAGCTTGGGGACACCCCAACTTGTCCCTCCAGTGCTTCCCCAATTCCCTTATCCATCATTGTTTAATCCACAAAATTGCTTAGTGACTGCTAATGCTGGCTTGGGACCACAAAATGATAATGTATACCCAAACTTAGCCAGCCGTCCGCCCTCCATTGCTCTCTATACCGGAAGAGCTCTACCCTGCTCTTCTGAGCAAGTCCATTAAATCTTCTCCTACATTACCCCTTAATTTAGAGCTCCAGTATGGCTTATTTAAAGCCTTAAATACAGCTTGACTGGGGATTGTGTTAGGCAGTAGTAACGGCTGCCACTAATCAGCAGGCCGATAAGGCTCGTAGAAGGAAAAATTAAATGTAAAGTGTGGTGTGGACACTATGATAAATTTTATTTCTTGAAAAATTACTGAATGGTAAAAAGTTGAGTGAAGATTGCTTAACATATGTGATACTAAGGTTTTGGTAAAGAATAATTCTAGTGATGTTAAGTGGATTAGTATAAGCCATATAACTAATTTAGGATTATAACGAATTTTTAGCCAACATCAGTTTTGGAAAAAAGCCTTACTCTGCGTTTGGTGGAACTTTGAAGGTGTTTTGCGATTCGTGCTTCCACACGCGAGTTGTGAGGGTGAGTTGTTGACTCTGAATTTATACCGAACCGTTGGATAGATTTTATAAAATCTTAAAATAAATATTGCACCACTTTCTAATTAACTGAAATAAAGTTATTCGGCAACATTTTAACGCCCCCTCCCCATCGGTTCCCTAGGATTCAGGTAAAATTGGCAGAGTTTGAGGGTGTAAGCGTTCAGCTTCACTCTGCCTATAGTCCCAGCGATATTGCACCACCTGATTGTTGGTTCATCGCTTCAAAGGACAGCACTTTGAAACTTATGAAGCCTATAGTCCCAGCGATATTGCACCACCTGATTGTTGGTTCATCGCTTCAAAGGACAGCACTTTGAAACTTATGAAGCATTGCTATTAGAATGGAAAATTAGAAGAAAATATTATAAATAATATTTTTCAACAATAAACAACAGTTTTACAATAAAATGAAAAATTAATAAACCCTAGCATTATAAATAACTGTAGGCTATTAAACCAGCCATGTTATATTGAAGAAGAATATATTTGCATAAAAGATCAAAGGATGTTTAGCCCACAGTACATGTAGCAGCAGTCGCTGGTAATACAGGCTGCCTATATGTGTGAAATAGTATCACCAAAATGGTAGGCAGAAAATTTTTTAATATTACATCCAGTTAGCTGTAGAATGCCAGGCCAGACATCAAACAGAAAGTACTGAAACACTTTCAAAGAGAAAAAAAAAAATTCTGAAATGCCAGTAAAACACAATGGGACGTACAAGAAAACTTAATAAGTGAGAGTGATCATGTAAGGAATATGCGTTGACAAATACAAGTGAGTATATATATATATATATAAAATGTGTGTGTGTGTGTGTGTGTGTGTGTGTGTACGTGTGTTTTATAGCAACAAGCTTAATCATTTTTTCTTTTAGATTCCACATGACAAGTCTAGATCAACTCCAGTCAACCGAAAGTTATGCCTTACTGTTTTAAAAGACTGGAAGAACTTTCTTCCTTGATGAATTACTTCTAGCAGTCTAGGTACCAGGTCATATGGGATTTTTGGGAATGAGGAGGTGGATAGGTTTGCCAAATTAGGCGCCTCTCTCCCTTTCATTAGTCCTGATTGGTGTGTTTTTACATACATCATTGTCAAACTTCCAAATATTGATGGGTTCACAGCATTCATCCCAATTAGTTCATTATACAATTCTATCATCTAATTAGAAATAAATAAATTACCAAATTTTTGAGTTTGAAGAAAAATTGGTAAACCGGATGTGCGTTTTTATTAAACAGTTTTATCTTTCAGTTTTCTAGGATTTTTCCCATAAAAACACGGATGGATTTCATTAAATTCGGTATACCTACTAACTATGAATTTAAAGAAATTTGGTATGCTTTCTTCAAAAAAAGTCTGACTGCAGTAAGGGAAACTGTGTGTGAGTATTAGATACAAGACTTTTTTATTTATTTGGAACTGTACGAAATCTGATGAAATGAAGTTTCCATAAAGTTTGGAAAAATTCATTTGTTTTCAGAACCATACTACTTTTGCTAATTTCCTACGAGATAAATTTGAAGAGTGTGTATTAGGTTCGTTCCCTGAATATGAAATAAATAAAATGAGATTATATAATCATAAAATACATAATATTTATTTTGGAAATAATGCGCAAAGAAATAAGATATTCTATTTAAATTGAAACATAAATTTCATTTAGAATATATTTATTGATTTCTCTACTTTTCCCTCCTCTCTGCCCTTTCCCCCATATAGATTTGGAATAAAGTGTTTGACGAGAGTTCGGTTCCCTCTTTCATCTTGTTATCTGTTACATGAATAAAACATTTGTAAGCAGAAGATACATTGAAGGGAGGAATTCAGATTTTAATTAAGATTACAGAAGGCCACTAGTTTCTTTCTTGCTTTTTAGTATTGTCACTTTGCTTTTAGTGGGTTTTACTAGGAATAAATGGTTTCAACAATATCCCTGCATGTTTGTAGCTTCCCTTGTCATCATTCTTCTCATTACTAATCATTCTTTCACATGTCAATATTCATTTGAATGTTGAGGGGCGTGATGTAGCGAAGTATTGATGTCAATAAAACTGCTCAGAAAAATAGTTCTAGATTCTGCTTATTGTCTATTTTTTACTTTCACTTAAGAGAAAGTATTGCTAGCACTATCACCGCATCAGACACGAAGATTTCGGGCAAAATCCATCAACCGAAAGTGCGACTTAACTGAATATTTTTCCTTTCAGTTTTTGTTATTTTCACGAAAAACGGCTCGAACGGTTTTATTTGAACTTCATATACTATCTAAACGCTTATCACTTTTATTTGAAACATTTTACCGGGAAAATTGATTTTTTTGGGGGTTCTGGGGGAACAGTAGCGTCATGCTTTCCACTAAAGTACCTACCACATTAGTATAACATATGTACATAATATTAAATACTCGGAAGCATTAATAGAATTCCAGTTATGAAGAAAATTCCGGAAATCCGGAAGTGCAATCTCTCAGAACAGGCTTTTGACTTCTTTGGAATTTTCTTGGAAAATGTTTACGGTTTTCTTTAAACTTGGTGCGCTCGCTGCATAGACAGAAACATATTACTTATATTTCAAATATTTTTCTGAAAAAATTGATTTTTAGAGGAGTAGCGGAAGTCTGTCAGTTAGTTTAAAATTAAATTAGTATCAGCTTTCTTGATTTTGACATAGAGCTCTCCACATAAGGTCGCTCAGATACAAGTAAAATCCCACCATCATTTTTATGGCCAATCCAGCTAAACATTGTAATGTTACAATTTTAAAGAAAATTCCTTGATTAAACTGTTTATAGTAAAATAAGAGAAATTTGTGTCAGTGAGTTTCTCACCAGATTTTTTATTTAAAAAATTATCCTGGGAAAATGAATTTATTTTTTTTTTACAGAGGAAAACTGAAATGTCAAACTAATCTCTACAGTTGTTGTGGCTGGTTCCGCAGAGCTGGAAAGCATTAGAGATATTTTCTCTAAAGTGCTATTATTTTAAGACAATCAATGCTTATTTCATCTGGAAGTGTATCTGTCGTAGCATGCTTATTTTGTTATTGTCTGACCGGTTTCGGATTGCTATCCAACGTCCGACAAAGGCTATGAAGTTAGTATACAATCAACCGGGGTTGTGTCTGACAGAAACATAAAGTGCTGAAGTCAACTCTCTACACCAACTTGATAGCTTCAGTCCATGTGATGATGATGAATGAGAATCCAAAACCGGTCAGAAACAACAAAAAAGAGAATAAAGTCCCAGGTTGTTATCGAGCATTGCGAACCCGAATTTGTGTATCGATTTTGCAGTAAGAGAAAGTCTTTGAAGTGTTTCTCAACAGATAATTTATTTTCCTTAAAAGTACAGTAATATTTTTTTAGATTCTCTTGCTGCTGGTCAGATGAAGTACTGTGATTGTGTCAAATTTTCAATATTAGCTTTTCATCGGAAATATACGTCCTCTTCGGAGATCCTCTTAGTCTGAAAAAGTGTTTTTTTTTTGTTTGTTTTTTATAAATAAGTTCGTGTGATGTGTGGTTAGCATAATTCGAAAAACGAAAATCGTAAAAGTTCGAATTTGATATATCGTTTACGTTTTACCAGCGGGGCTGTTTTTGGTCAAAATACATCAACCGGAAATGGCATTTTACTGAATCTATTCTTTTCTGTTTGAGATTTTCTCTAAACTTGGTATATAAAAGACACTTATATAGAGATTCCGGAAAAATTCATTGATAAGGATTTTGGGTGAATTTAGGCTTTCCTCTAAATTGCTATTTCCTTGTATGCTGTTCCTTATATTCTATAATTCTGTCATGTTATAATATTAGTTAAAATTAAATTTGCTGCCGAAATTCGGAAATTGAGGAAAATCGGTTGACCCGATGTACGACGTTACTGAAAGGTTTTCTGCAATTGATTGGTACACACATACACACACGCACGCACGCACACACACACACACACACACATATGTATATATATATATAGAGAGAGAGAGAGAGAGAGAGACCTATCATTTTTTTTTTTTGTTAGAACGTTCTAGGAACTGCAAAGTCATGCTACTCTTGAGTGTCGTTATTAATTTACTATTCTCCCTATCTATATACTTGTGATATTGAAACCATTTAAATTTAGTTAAAAATTTCTATGTTCGAAGGAAACTTGTTAATAAAAATGTAAATTGTAGTATGAGAAAGTCGTGTGAGTGTTTCACACCAGATTTATTTTAAATGAAGAGTATATGGCCGAATTACTCTTGTTATAAATAATTTTAATAAAATTAGTCATAAACTACATATGACTAATCTCAGGTCTAAATCATCAAAAGACGATAAAATGCAGTGATGCATGTTTTAATGATCTAGTGAAAAGAGGCTAATCAGCTTAATAAGAATGTTTATAACCTTAGTCAGAAGTGTAAGTAATTTTTTGATGAAATTTGGGAAAAAAAAGTTTTGCTAGTAAAAATGTGAATTTTTACCTGAGGGCGGCCTAAATTCAAAGTAAATTATACTTTACATTGCTCTACTATTTACCATTGGACTTGGTTTTTATGCTCTTTATTTCTTCACATATTTTTTTTTTGGAAGGTTGTAATTCATGAATCTGAGGGGGTATTGCGGACGACTGGTCACAACATAGGATTTAGACCTGGGTCTTTCACTAAATACAATAACAATATAACTAAAACCGACACCCTATAGTACACCATTACTTTCAGGGTAAATAAACATAATGAGCAGTTGGCCCAGACAAGTTTTACGGTTTATAGAATTTTTAAAAACATATTTCAGTGTACAGCCCCTTTCATCACATTCAAAAGTTTTACTTTAAAAACTTAATACACAAATAGTTTCTAGGGGGGGAGGAGAGGTAGGGAGCTAAATATTCTTCTACCTTCTTTAGTCAAGAGTAGGCATGAGTTGTGATGTGAGCAGTATAGCGTGAAAAGTTGTGTTTTGTAACAATTATGTTACGTAATAAATATATAATATAAAATTTTGTGCGAAATATTCGACTTTCTCTTACTTTAATTGTATAATTTACGTAATTAACAAAATTTCTTTCAAAGTTAACCGTTCACAATTTTTAGATGGACTAGCTAAAAAATGTAGGCAGGGGTTATACTTGTATACCTAAGCAGGCCAGTAGGGCGCCCTCTGTCAAAACCATAGAGCTTGTGTAGCTTAAATTTAAACCTAACTGACAGGCCCCACCCCCCACCCCAAACGCCTTTAAAATAATTTTTTTGGATGTATCAACTGAATTGGCTCTGTGCAAGTCTATGTTATTACACTGTTTGATAAAAACTTACTGATGATGGGCGTACTCCCGAAACCGGTTGATGACCACAAAAAGAAGCAGGCTACCACGGAAAATGTCTCTGATACATAACCAGTATATTATTTATTGTAGGGGTTGTTAAATTCAGATAGCAAATATGTTTAACTTAAGAACCAAAAAGTTAATTTAATGTACGATATATTTCCCTCCACCTATTAATTAAAATAAGGTCAGATTAGTAAGTGGGAGGCATGACGTCGAATTTACCTAGATATACCGCCAATTATTTCATTTGGAACAACTATGGAAAATTACTGCCTAAATAAAATAACAATGAATTAAATCTGATCCAAATTCCGCGTAAGCTCTGGATCTGCGTGAGTAAAATAGCGTAGGTTAATTTAGTTATGACCTTCAATAAATTATCACAATTCCCCACAATATTGGTTAATCCTCATTTACATACATCATTAAGTGTTTATTTACTTGCATGTAAATAATATGCTCGAAATTCCAAATTATATTTTAGCCATTTTTATTATGAAAAGAAAGTAGATTTTAGTTAATCTTTGTTGAGCAATTTTCTTCGTTTTTTTTTTTCATACTTCACTCAAACATTTCCCAGATAATTAACTTGAATAGGACTGTTATATCACGCAAAGGTAGGGTACAAATCAATAATTTTAGTCTATTAAAAGTAATAATAATAATAAGATCCGTGCAACATTGGTAATAAAGCAATAAAAATGCCATAAAAATAAATTATGTAATTTTCAAAAATTGAATTTATTGTCATTTCAAATTTTATGTTTGTTATATTATATCAGCCACAAAGACACTTATGTTTATTTTTATATATAAAGACACAGTCACTGAGTGTTTACTATCTTTGGAATATATTTACAAATACCGATGACTGATATAAATTTTGATTTATAATACTTTAAACACAAAACCTCCTAAGCTATTTGGGAATAAAATTGAAAACAGTAGGAATTCATTTAGTATGGCTCCTTGGCCTGGAACAGATATCGTAATTAATGATTAGTTTTGTTATTGATTCTACATTACTTTTAATTTTATCGTTAAGTGACTTTTTTTGCTTAACCTTATTAACGTAAAATTGGTCATTTCCTTCGAGGTACCGTCAGAGCAATCACTCTTGCGGACATAGCGTACGATATGTGGCAGAACGTTTAAGGCTATCACGTTCTGCGGTTCATCGAGCAATCGTACCTTTCAGGGAACCTGGGAAATACGGTCGGAGACCCAGTAATGGTCATAGAAGTGTCACAAAACGATCGAAACGACCGATTTCTTTCGCTCTCGTTCTACCAATTGGTTTCTTACAGCTACAGAGCTTAGGGATAACTTGTTACAAGTTCTGGGGAACGATGTGAGTTGAAACTGTTCGAAGATCAGGGATCACCATCGTATAAGCTGGTTAGCTTTTGCCAATCGGCATCTCTTCCAATGGCTATTCCTTTCAGAGATGAATCGCGATTTGAGAGGAGATATAAAAAAGGAGGAGCGTTTATTCAATATACAACTAGCGGAAGTGCTTCTTTTCAACGACAATCATTTATAGTGTGGGATGGGACAAGTTTGGAGACCCGCACAGAGTTAATTGTTGTTGAAACTGGTGCCATAACAGCTGCCAGATATGTTGAAGAAGTTTTTCTAGAGACAGTCATATCATTTGCTTCATTTATCGGGGACACTTTCTTGCTAATGCGTGATAAAAGCGCCAGACTGCACAGAGCTTCCTTCTTGGAGGAATTCAGTTGAAATGTGATCTATAAGCCTGCACATTCTCCGGACATGAATCCTATATAACATCTATGGGACAGGCTCAGGAAGCGTGTTAGAGCTCGGATCTGCCTCCAATGCCGTTCGACTATTCAAATCCTGATTGCATCGATGGCCCGCACTATCAATGCTTTTAGTCTTGCTCGAGGAGGCGTACCAAGTACTTAGAAGGTGAGAAAAATTAAAAAGGTTATAAAAGTTTTGTAAAAAAGAATTTTAATTTGTTTGTTCTTTTTCATTTTTTTATTTTTTAAATCAAGAATTAATGCAATAAATTTAACACTACTTAAGATATTATTTAGCTAGTGAATTCTATTAAAAATAGAAATCAAGAATTAATGCAATAAATTTAACACTACTTAAGATATTATTTAGCCAGCGAATTCTATTAAAAATAGAAATCAAGAATTAATGCAATATATTTAACACTACTTAAGATATTATTTAGCTAGTGAATTGTATTAAAAATAGAAATCAAGAATTAATGCAATAAATTTAACACTACTTAAGATATTATTTAGCCAGCGAATTCTATTTAAAATAAAAATCAAGAATTAATGCAATAAATTTAACACTACTTAAGATATTATTTAGCTAGGGATGTATAAAAATAGAAATCAAGAATTATGCAATAAATTTCAACACTACTTAAGATATTATTAGCAGCGAATTATAAAAATAGAAATCAAAATTAATGCACTAAATTAACATACTTAGATATTATTAGCCAGCGAATTCTATTAAAAATAGAATCAAGAATTAATGCAATAAAATTTAACACTACTTAAGATATTATTTAGCCAGCGAATTCTATTAAAAATAGAAATCAAGAATAATGCAATAAATTAACTACTTAAGATCTTATTTAGCTAGTGAATTCTATTAAAAAATAGAAATCAAGAATTTAATGCAATAAAATTTAACACTATAAGATATATTTAGCAGTGAATCATAAAAATAGAAATCAAGAATTAATGCAATAAATTTAACACTATAAGATATTATTTAGCTAGTGAATTCTATTAAAAATAGAAATCAAGAATTAATGCAATAAATTTAACACTATAAGATATTATTTAGCCAGTGAATTCTATTAAAAATAGAAATCAAGAATTAATGCAATAAATTTAACACTATAGGATATTATTTAACTAGCGAATTGTATTAAAAATAGATTGCTGCAATAAGTGTTAATGTAAAAAAAAAAAAGCTAAGTGTCCCATTTTTGCGGCTGGATGAAAGATGAATAAAATCTTTCAAAATTCGGCATCGTCATCAACAAACAATTTCAAAAACAATTTAACAATAATCCGTTTTCCGACGGCCTCAATCTGAAATAATTTTCCAATTTCTTTTCGAATTATTAGTTCTCTCTGATTGACAAATATATTTTTAATTTCTCTTATGCCATTGTAAGAGGAAGTATTGCATCATGTGGAAATTTCGAAATAGATTTTCCACGGGAAATGCAGGTTTTAAGGTCCACAGAGTGAGAAAAAAGAGTGAGCAAATGATCTATGAGTGCCTGTGTGAGTTTGTTAACAAAATATCTCAATAATGCAAAATTGCAGGATACTATAAAAGGTTTAGGTCAGTATCCATTAACCAGCAATAATTAAGCTTTCCTTTAAAGTTTATATTTAGATTCTACTACCTACATTACATCAAGATACATTAGAATTCTAAATCTAAAGAGAATCGATAAAACGGAAGTGGCGATTTTACAAAATAAATTTAGGAGATTTTTTTTTTTTAATATGTTAAAATTTGAGTTTGTGCAATGTGTTGGCGCTATCTTTTGGTTTACAGTGTAAATAGATTCAATTTCTGTAAATATTGTTCCCTTCTACAATCCGCTCTTCGATCTCGATCTTCCATGGTTTCCACTCTGCCCTCATACCACACTTCCTATCTTTCTAATTAAATAAATAGTGTTCTGTCGTACATAAAGAAATTCAACATCTATGGGCATTGGCGCCCGGAGCCTTCTCTCGCTACAGACAACACTGTCCATCACCGGACAGTAAGCCCGTAGGCACTCCTAGGAAGGGCAGCACACCTGGACTCGAACCCGGGGCCTCCGCGTAGGGGTCCAGTGGGGTAACCACTGAGCTAATCCTTTCCCTCATAAATAAAATATAGTCATGTAACTCAGAGCGATAAAACATCTAACTTGGAGGAAGTCTACTGCTTATTATTATTATTTAAGTTCTTTATTTATATATTTATGAACACTAAACGAGACCATTGCGTAGCCGATAAGCCGCTAAACAATAGTTTGCTATTCAGGACCGTCCGAGCGCAGCATTCAGTATTACTGCATCCATCTCGAGAAGACAAAACCCCTGTTTGCAACAAAATTCGGCGGATCTAGACCTGGACGTCGACGGAATAGGTGTACCCGTCGGTCATCCGAGGCGGTGTCCTTGGGGGCAGCTTCGGAGATGCACCTCCCCCCAAAACAGGGTGTTATGCATACCGTGCCCATGGAGGTTTGCAGCAGGGGGGTAATACAGGCTGTATTATAACGGTGCCTCTCTGAAACCGGGCCAAATCAGGGAGTAATAAAGGCCTTGCTGTGTCATGCGGGGCTCTGGCACAGCCGACTCAAGAATTCCCCAGCTACTCGTGGGACCAACCATGGAAGAATCTAAGAACACAGAAGAATGGAAGAGGGAAGAGAGAAAGAAGAAGAAAACGAAGAACGGGCGGGCAGGCACCGCCATACCACCAACTGCAGTCCAGGACACAAAGGAGCTCGCTCCTAGTGAAATGGATGTGCGGGTGGTACCTAGTACAAGTGGGATGAGCATTGCTCATCAAGTTGTGCATGCACAAATGGAGAAGCAGGCAGTAACCGCTGTTGTGCA
>JAAEAF010009616.1:0-22224 GCA_011037195.1 Triatoma infestans
TCTTGCATGATACTGTTATGAATTTAATAATTGGAATTATAATTATTTAATTAAACATTTATATGACCACTATTAATATCCTTCTTCTGAACTTCCAGTCCAAGTAGAGCAGAGTCGGTAAGTGAATTCTTAACATGTTTATTATTGCAGATTGTATTTGTGTAGATATATGTGAATTTCCCCTACAAAAGAAAAAAACAAGTCTGGTGTGAAACACGCACACAACTTTCTCTTACTCGAGTTTTCAGACTTGTACCTAATTGACCATTTTTTTAGTTTGTCTTGCAAGTTTGATGAAATTCCTTGGCGTTTGTAGAAAACGAAATAAAATGTTCAGTAAAAGCGCACTTACGGTTTACTAATTTTCTTCAGTAAAACACATTTTGGTCGTTTTCCGATTTTTTTAAAAACTCAGAATTTCACAGCGCCTTTATTTTTACTTATTTATTTAGATGATAGAATTGTATGTAAAGTGAAAAGCACCTTAGAGGAACGGCTAACCCCCACCCCCCTTCCACAAAAGTGCCCTTCAACTGAATATTTCAAAGTGAAATTTTTTAACAAAAGTGGTCGCTCTTTGAATGTGTAGTTGAATACGACAATTTTTGAAGAAAACGTCCGAAACGGCAAGAAAATTGGCAAAGACAAAATACTGAATAGTAATTTTTGTGTTTTAAGGAGTGTGTTTTAAAAGTAAAGTGTAAGTATATCAATTATTTGTATTACTGACATTTATTTTTTTTTTTACGTAGGTACAGTTGAATTCACCTTTGTTTATATTATGTTAATCTTGTAATGCTTTTCTCAACTTTATTGCCTATTTCATGGTTTGGTTGGTACCAGAGTTTTTCTATTGGATTTAATCAACATAAATTAATATTTTTTTTAGCCTATTCTAGTCAGTTAGGTGCAGTATTGTTGGTCAGCTTCGGAATTTCAGTTTCGGCAAGTGTTGAATGTAAAAAAGTTACCGATTTCTAGAGTAATTAGTATTTCATTTCACGTGACATTAGAATTATTTTTTTTCTTTGTGGGTATCAAATGTCAAAAATTCGCATAAATTTCCGTTGAGAAAAAGACGTATAATATATTCGAGTAAAGATGAAACAACTTGTAACGTGAATACACCAAATTATATAGGTGGCTATTGCTTGATGGACTATGAAGACAGGAGATGCTTGCCAAATTCAATTTATTACTAGTGATGCCGATGATTCCTCATTTCATGATAGTTTTAGGACCGTTAATATAACAGTCGCAATGCATTCCTAGGTCACTCACTTTGGCCAGGGGCAGATGTGGATACTGTATTAGACGATTTTAGATGGCATGATCTGGTAGATCAACGGTAGATCTGGCGGAATACTCTACAATTTTTCGAAGCTTTTACATTATTATTCGATAATGATTTAATTGAAAAAATTGTACAGTGGTCAAATTCCCGCGCTGAAATGTTGCTAATTACGACGTGTGTTTCCAATAATTCAAATTTGAAAAAGTGGAAGGACGTCATAGTCGACGAAATGAAGTTTTCAGTACTGGAATGATAGTTTTTAGGAATCTATTAAAATACACTTAGCCGCTACTAATTCAGGCATGTTCACCTGTGCAGGCTAAAAAGAAGAAAATGAGGCAGCCAGCGGATAATCACAGGCGTCTCGGCATTATTTTTGGATATTGATGTTAAATTTTATTTCCGCCGAGGTATTATAAAGCTCTAAAATTAGCGGCGTGTTATCGGTAGCTCCTTCCTTTTCACTTTATCATTTTTATTATACCCTAATATTCAGTGTTTCTAGCATGTTGGTTTCTAGCATCATTTCAGCTTCGTCAGCTGCTCGCCAATATGGTGGGCGAAGCTCATCTTAGTTTGAAACGTCATTCCTAGATATTTAGCGGCTGACATTGTAAATGCAGTTTCATCGCTGGCTGGCAACTGGAAGGTAAGCCATCTCTACATGATACATACTGTATTGATAGCATTAGTGATGCTGCGGTTACACTTATTCCGTAATATGTTGGGTTTAGCGGACGTCGCATTAGAATGGCTGGCGACGACGATCACGTGCGGGCTGGGGCACGTGATTCCCGGGGTGGGGAAACCTATGAACGCATGTCTTTTCGGATTAGAGCGCATGCTTCTTAATTACTAGTTATGGTTTTCAATTTGATACTATATTCCAAGTTTAGGATGTAATTAGTATAGAAATTGATTAAAATACACGAAGCCACAATTACTTCACGTTTGTTTAGCTGCTCAGGCTAAACAAATATTAGGCATGCAGTGGAGAATCACAGGCGTCTCGGCGATATTTTTGGATTTTGATGTAAAATTCTATTTTCGTCGATGTGTTATAAATCTGTACAAGTTGCGTCTGTGTTGCCGCTACCACCTGCTTTTTCACTTTATTATTTTTATTATACTCAAATATTCAGTGTTTCTAGCATGTTGGTTTCTAGCATGAATACAGTCCCGTCAGCTGCTCGTGTATTATGTTCGGCGAAGCTCATCTTAGTTTATAACGTCATCCCAAGATATTTAGCGGCTGGCTTTGAAAATATAGTTTCTTGGACGACTCGCCACTAGAAGGTAAGCCAAGGCTACATGATACAATCTGTTTTCATAGAAATTTGAAAACCTATAAAAGCAGGTCATTTTGGATTAGAGTGCATGTTTCTAAATGTATTTCTGGTAAAAACGCAATTTAACACAATCGCAATACTTCCACTTACTAGGAGTAAAAGAAAATAAAAATTGCCCATTAGAACTATAATAAACCGTTTCATACCATATTTTTGCACATGGTAAATCCTGATTGCTTGAGGATTCCTTTATTTGTAAATTATTATTCTACTTACGCAGAAACTTCTGCAATGATGGTTATTAAATTTTAGCCGAATTACACTATTAATTGATTACTTCTTTACAGGTAGTGCGAGAGCGGTTGCTAACGAGAGTGCTTTGTATTCTTTATTATAAAAATAAATGATTATTTTAACTAGTGCGTTAAAAAAAAATTAGTCCACGGATATTCCAAATTTGGCGCCGAATAGTAATGCGTTCTACAATTTTGCGATTATAATATTTTAAACTGTGTCTTGTGTCCAGTGTAATGAAGTGAAAGAAGCAAGAACATCGAAGGATATGTAACTGCAAGAAATTGTTACATATTCCAACCTACAGCATTAAAGGTAGGCTGGGCAATTATAGTGGTCTATGTTTATGTTGTCTCTGGATTCTCCGTAATAGTATTGGTATAAAGATGTTAGAATGAAATGAACTCGTTTTAAATAAGTTGAAAATAATTATAATTCATTGAAATTATGTCACGTCGCATGAATATTTGCTACATAAATTCTATATTACTTAGTGCTTGCTAGAGATTGAATATTTGATACTAATGAAAATGGGATGTATTACTAATTTCTTGTGATATTATGTTTAGCAAAAATCTTCACTCTGGAAAATTCTAAGACTTTTCAGAATTTACTTTTCCATTCCAAATAGTTTCCTCAAAAAATCGTCAAATAAATAATTAAGGTTTTATATAATTTATGACAACGATGATATCTTGCATGATACTGTTATGAATTTAATAATTGGAATTATAATTATTTAATTAAACATTTATATGGCCACTATTAATATCCTTCTTCGGAACTTCCAGTCCAGGTAGAGCAGAGTCGGCAAGTAAATTTTTAACATGTTTATTATTGCAGGTTGCATTTGTGTAGATATATGTGAATTTCCCCTACAAAAGAAAAAAAAGTCTGGTGTGAAACACGCACACAACTTTCTCTTACTCCAGTTTTCAGAATTGTACCTAATTGACCAATTTTTTAGTTTGTGTACCAAGTTTGATGAAATTCCTTGGCGTTTGTCGAAAACGAAATAAAATGTTCTGTAAAAGCCCACTTGCGGTCTACTAATTTTCTTCAGTAAAAACACATTTCTGGTCGTCCGATTTTTTTAAAAACTCAGAATTTCAACAGCGCATTTCATTTTACTTAATATTATTTAGATGATAGAATTGTATAGTAAAGTGAAAAAGCACCTTAGAGGAAATGCTAACCCCCACCCTTCTCACAAAAGTGCCCTTCAATGAATATTTCAAGTGAAATTTTTTAAATAAAAGTGGTCGCTCTTTGTATGTGTAGTTGATACAACAAGTTTGAAGAAAATCGTCGAAACTGCAAGAAAATTGGAAAATACAAAAATACTGAATAGTGTTTTTGTGTTTTAATGAGTGTGTTTTAAAGTAAAAGTGTAAGTATATCATTATGTATGTAGGTTACTGACATTTATTTTTTTTTTTACGTAGGTACAGTTGAATTCACCTTTGTTTATATTATGTTAATCTTGTAATGCTTTTCTCAACTTTATTGCCTATTTCATGTTTTGGTTGGTACCAGAGTTTTTCTGTTGGATTAAATCAACATAAATTAATATTTTTTTTAGCCTATTCTAGTCAGTGAGGTGCAGTATTGTTGGTCAGCTTAGGAATTTCAGTTTCGGCAAGTGTTGAATGTAAAAAAGTTACCGATTTCAAGAGTAATTAGTATTTCATTTCACGTGACATTAGAATTATTTATTTTCTTTGTGGGTATCAAATGTCAAAAATTCGCAGAAATTTCCGTTGAGAAAAAGACGTATAATATATTCGAGTAAAGATGAAACAACTTGTCACGTGAACACACCAAATTATATAGGTGGCTATTGCTTGATGGAGTATGAAGACAGGAGATGCTTGCCAAATTCAATTTCAATTTATTAGTGAAGCCGATGATTCCTCATTTCATGATAGTTTTAGGACCGTTAATATAACAGTCGCAATGCATTCCTAGGTCACTCACTTTAGCCAGGGGCAGATGTGGATGCTGTATTAGACGATTTTAGATGGCATGATCTGGTAGATCAACGGTAGATCTGGCGGAATACTCTAGAATTTTTCGAAGCTTTTACATGATTATTTGATAATGATTTAAATGAAAAAATTGTACAGTGTGGTGTACAATTCCGAGGCTCGAACTCCAATAAAAAAAAAACAAAATAATAAAATGGGTAGAGTTACGATTTTCTGTCAACGAGTCCTCGGGCGTGGGGAAGATCAGAGGAGAACAGACGACGTGCCATACCTCTCGTTTTGACTATGTTTCCAATACACATTCAAAATTTGAAAAAGTGGAAGGACGCCATAGTGCGACGAAAGCCTCTCCTTCTTCTCTTGCTCTCTGTCACTCGCTCTTCCCTCCATACTGGAATGATAGTTTTTAAGAATCTATTAAAATACACTTAGCCGCTACTAATTCAGGCATGTTCACCTGTGCAGGCTAAAAAGAAAAAAATGAGGCAGCCAGCGGATAATCACAGGCGTCTCGGCATTATTTTTGGATATTGATGTTAAATTTTATTTCCGCCGAGGTATTATAAAGCTCTAAAATTAGCGGCGTGTTTTCGGTAGCTCCTTCCTTTTCACTTTATCATTTTTATAACCCCCTAAAATATTCAGTGTTTCTAGCATTGGGTTCTAGCATCAATTTCAGCTTCGTCAGTCTGCTCGCAATAGGTGGGCGAAAGCTCAATCTTAGTTGAAGAACGTCATTCCTAGATTATTTAGCGCGGCTTGACATTGTAAATTCAGTTTCATCGCTGGCTGGCCAACTGGAAGGTAACCATCTCTTACATGATACATACGTAATTGATAGCATTCGTGATGCTGCGGTTACCCTTATTCCTATCGTTGGTTTTTAGGCGGACGGCGCATAGAATGGCTGGCGACGAGCGATCGACGTGCGGGCTGGGGCACGTGATTCGCGGGGTGGGGAAACCTATAAACGCATGTCTTTTCGGATTAGAGCGCATGCTTCTGAATTACTAGTTATGGTAATCAATTTGATACTATATTCTAAGTTTAGGATGTAATTACAATAGAAATTCATTAAAATACACGAAGCCACAAGTACTTCACGTTTGTTTACTTGCTCAGTCTAAACAAATATTAGGCATCCAGCGGAGAATCACAGGCATCTCGACGATATTTTTGGATTTTGATGTAAAATTCTATTTTCATCGATGTGTTATAATGCTCTAAAATTTGCGTCTGTGTTGCCGCTACCACCTAACTTTTCACTTAATTATTTTTATTATACTCAAATATTCAGTGTTTCTAGCATGTTGGTTTCTAGCATGAATACAGTCCCGTCAGCTGCTCGTGTATTATGTTCGGCGAAGCTCATCTTAGTTTAAAACGTCATCCCAAGATATTTAGCGGCTGGCTTTGAAAATATAGTTTCTTGGACGACTCGCCACTAGAAGGTAAGCCAAGGCTACATCTAACAATGGTGTTTTTGCATCATAGAAATTTTGAAAAAACCTATAAAAGCAGTCGTTTGGATTAGAGTGCATGTTTCTAATTAATTTCTGCGGTAAAACGCACAAATTTAAACCCAAGTCAACAATACTTCCACTTACGAGGAGTAAAAGAAAATAAAAATTGTCACCATTGACTATTACTAATTGCCGTCAAAATCGTTTCACATACCATATTTTGGCACATGGTAAATCCTCAATCCTTTATATCAAAATTATTATTCTTCTTAGGCGGAAACTTCTGAAATGATGGTTATTAAATTTTACCCGAATTACACAATTAATTGATTATGATTAAACATTTTTACAGGTAGTGCGACAGCGGTTGCTAACGGGAGTGCTTTGTATTGCTTATTATCAAAATAAATGATTATTCTAACTAGTGCGTTAAAAAAAATTTAGTCCACGGATATTCCAAATTTCGCGCAGAATAGTAATGCGTTCTAAAATTTTGTGATTATAATATTTCAAACTGTGTCTTGTGTCCAGTGTAATGAAGTGAAAGAAGCAAGGACATCGAAGGATATGTAACTGCAAGAGATTGTTACATATTCCAACCTACAGCATTAAAGGTAGGCTGGGGAATTATAGTGGTCCATGTTTATGTTGTCTCTGGATTCTCCGTAATAGTATTGGTATAAAGATGTTAGAATGAAATGAACTCGTTTTAAATAAGTTGAAAATAATTATAATTCATTGAATTTATGTCACGTCGCATGAATATTTGCTACATAAATTCTATATTACTTAGTGCTTGCTAGAGATTGAATATTTGATACTAATGAAAATGTGATGTATTACTAATTCCTTGTGATATTATGATTAGCAAAAATCTTCACTCTGGAAAATTCTAAGACTTTTCAGAATTTACTTTTCCATTCCAAATAGTTTCCTCAAAAAATCGTCAAATAAATAATTAAGGTTTTATATAATTTATGACAACGATGATATCTTGCATGATACTGTTATGAATTTAATAATTGTAATTATAATTATTTAATTAAACATTTAAAAAAACAAAATTGGACCACTTATTAATATCCTTCTTCGGAACTTCCAGTCCAGTAAAGCAGAAGTCGTTAGTGAATTTCTTAACATGTTTATTATTGCAGGTTGCATTTGTGTAGATATATGTGAATTTGCCCTGCAAAAGAAAAAAAAAAGTCTGGTGTGAAACACGCACACAACTTTCTCTTACTCCAGTTTTCAGAATTGTACCTAATTTTATAGTTTGTGTAGTAAGTTTGATGAAATTCCTTGGCGTTTGTCGAAAACGAAATAAAATGTTCTGTAAAAGCCCACTTGCAGTCTACTAATTTTCTTCAATAAAAACACATTTCTGGTCGTCCGATTTTTTTAAAAACTCAGAATTTCAACAGCGCATTTCATTTTACTTAATATTATTTAGATGATAGAATTGTATAGTAAAGTGAAAAAGCACCTTAGAGGAAATGCTAACCCCCACCCTTCTCACAAAAGTGCCCTTCAATGAATATTTCAAGTGAAATTTTTTAAATAAAAGTGGTAGCTCTTTGTATGTGTAGTTGATACAAGAAGTTTGAAGAAAATCGTCGAAACTGCAAGAAAATTGAAAATACAAAATACTGAATAATATTTTAGCGTTTTAAAGAGTGTGTTTTAAAGTAAACGTGTAAGTATATCATTATGTATGTAGGTTACTGACATTTATTTTATTTTTTACGTAGGTACAGTTGAATTCACCTTTGTTTATATTATGTTAATCTTGTAATGCTTTTCTCAACTTTATTGCCTATTTCATGTTTTGGTTGGTACCAGAGTTTTTCTATTGGATTAAATCAACATAAATTAATATTTTTTTTAGCCTATTCTAGTCAGTGAGGTGCAGTATTGTTGGTCAGCTTAGGAATCTCAGTTTCGGCAAGTGTTGAATGTAAAAATTTTACCGATTTCAAGAGTAATTAGTATTTCATTTCACGTGACATTAGAATTATTTTTTTTCTTTGTGGGTATCAAATGTCAAAAATTCGCAGAAATTTCCGTTGAGAAAAAGACGTATAATATATTCGAGTAAAGATGAAACAACTTGTAACATGAATACACCAAATTATATAGGTGGCTATTGCTTGATGGAGTATGAAGACAGGAGATACTTGCCAAATTCAATTTATTACTAGTGAAGCCGATGATTCCTCATTTCATGATAGTTTTAGGACCGTTAATATAACAGTCGCAATGCATTCCTAGGTCACTCACTTTGGCCAGGGGCAGATGTGGATGCTGTATTAGACGATTTTAGATGGCATGATCTGGTAGATCAACGGTAGATCTGGCGGAATACTCTACAATTTTTCGAAGCTTTTACATTATTATTCGATAATGATTTAATGAAAAAATTGTACAGTGGTCAAATTCCCGCGCTGAAATATTGCTAATTACGACGTATGTTTCCAATAATTCAAATTTGAAAAAGTGGAAGGACGTCATAGTCGACGAAATGAAGTTTTCAGTACTGGAATGATAGTTTTTAGGAAGCTATTAAAATACACTTAGCCGCTACTAATTCAGGCATGTTCACCTGTGCAGGCTAAAAAGAAAAAAATGAGGCAGCCAGCGGATAATCACAGGCGTCTCGGCATTATTTTTGGATATTGATGTTAAATTCTATTGCCGCCGAGGTATTATAAAGCTCTAAAATTAGCGGCGTGTTTTCGGTAGCTCCTTCCTTTTCACTTTATCATTTTTATTATACCCTAATATTCAGTGTTTCTAGCATGTTGGTTTCTAGCATCATTTCAGCTTCGGCAGCTGCTCGCCAATATGGTGGGCGAAGCTCATCTTAGTTTGAAACGTCATTCCTAGATATTTAGCGGCTGACATTGTAAATGCAGTTTCATCGCTGGCTGGCAACTGGAAGGTAAGCCATCTCTACATGATACATACTGTGTTGATAGCATTAGTGATGCTGCGGTTACACTTATTCCGTAATATGTTGGGTTTAGCGGACGTCGCATTAGAATGGCTGGCGACGACAATCACGTGCGGGCTGGGGCACGTGATTCCCGGGGTGGGGAAACCTATGAACGCATGTCTTTTCGGATTAGAGCGCATGCTTCTTAATTACTAGTTATGGTTTTCAATTTGATACTATATTCCAAGTTTAGGATGTAATTAGTATAGAAATTGATTAAAATACACGATGCCACAATTACTTCACGTTTGTTTAGCTGCTCAGGCTAAACAAATATTAGGCATGCAGTGGAGAATCACAGGCGTCTCGACGATATTTTTGGATTTTGATGTAAAATTCTATTTTCGTCGATGTGTTATAAAGCTATACAAGTTGCGTCTGTGTTCCCGCTACCACCTGTTTTTCACTTTATTATTTTTATTATACTCAAATATTCAGTGGTTCTAGCATGTTGGTTTCTAGCATGAATTCAGTCTCGTCAGCTGCTCGGTATTATGTGCGGCGAAGCTCATCTTAGTTTAATACGTCATCCCAAGATATTTAGCGGCTGGCTTTGAAAATATAGTTTGTTGGACGACTCGCCACTAGAAGGCGAGTGTATCAAGACACATGATACAAGGCTACATGATACAATCTGTTTTCATAGAAATTTGAAAACCTATAAAAGCAGGTCATTTTAGATTAGAGTGCATGTTTCTAAATGTATTTCTGGTAAAAACGCAATTTAACACAATCGCAATACTTCCACTTACTAGGAGTAAAATAAAATAAAAATTGCCCATTAGAACTATAATAATTGCCGTAAAACCGTTTCATACCATATTTTTGCACATGGTAAATCCTGATTGCTTGAGGATTCCTTTATTTGAAAATTATTATTCTACTAACGCAGAAACTTCTGCAATGATAGTTATTAAATTTTAGCCCAATTACACTATTAATTGATTATACACTATTACTTCTTTACAGGTAGTGCGAGAGCGGTTGCTAACGGGAGTGCTTTGTATTCTTTATTATAAAAATAATTGATTATTTTAACGAGTGCGTTAAAAAAAAATTAGTCCACGGATATTCCAAATTTGGCGCCGAATAGTAATGCGTTCTTCAATTTTGCGATTATAATATTTTAAACTGTGTCTTGTGTCCAGTGTAATGAAGTGAAAGAAGCAAGAACATCGAAGGATATGTAACTGCAAGAAATTGTTACATATTCCAACCTACAGCATTAAAGGTAGGCTGGGGAATTATAGTGGTCCATGTTTATGTTGTCTCTGGATTCTCCGTAATATTATTGGTATAAAGATGTTAGAATGAAATGAACTCGTTTTAAATAAGTTGAAAATAATTATAATTCATTGAATTTATGTCACGTCGCATGAATATTTGCTACATAAATTCTATATTACTTAGTGCTTGCTAGAGATTGAATATTTGATACTAATGAAAATGTGATGTATTACTAATTCCTTGTGATATTATGATTAGCAAAAATCTTCACTCTGGAAAATTCTAAGACTTTTCAGAATTTACTTTTCCATTCCAAATAGTTTCCTCAAAAAATCGTCAAATAAATAATTAAGGTTTTATATAATTTATGACAACGATGATATGTTGCATGATACTGTTATGAATTTAATAATCGGAATTATAATTATTTAATTAAACATTTATCTGGCCACTATTAATATCCTTCTTCGGAACTTCCAGTCCAGGTAGAGCAGAGTCGGTAAGTGAATTCTTAACATGTTTATTATTGTAGGTTGCATTTGTGTAGATATATGTAAATTCCCCTACAAAAGAAAAAGAAGTCCGGTGTGAAACACTCACAAAACTTACTCTTACTCCAGTTTTCAGAATTGTACCTAATTGACCAATTTTATAGTTTGTGTAGCAAGTTTGATGAAATTCCTTGGCGTTTGTCAAAACGAAATAAAATGTTCAGTAAAAGCCCACTTGCGGTCTACTAATTTTCTTCAATAAAAACGCATTTCTGGTCGTCCGATTTTTTTAAAAACTCAGAATTTCAACAGCGCATTTCATTTTACTTAATATTATTTAGATGATAGAATTGTATAGTAAAGTGAAAAAGCACCTTAGAGGAAATGCTAACCCCCACCCTTCTCACAAAAGTGCCCTTCAATGAATATTTCAAGTGAAATTTTTTAAATAAAAGTGGTCGCTCTTTGTATGTGTAGTTGATACAACAAGTTTGAAGAAAATCGTCGAAACTGCAAGAAAATTGGAAAATACAAAAAAACTGAATAATATTTTAGTGTTTTAAAGAGTGTGTTTTAAAGTAAAAGTGTAAGTATATCATTATGTATGTAGGTTACTGACATAGCCTGTACATTTATTTTATTTTTTACGTAGGTATAGTTGAATTCACTTTTGTTTATATTATGTTAATCTTGTAATGCTTTTCTCAACTTTATTGCCTATTTCATGTTTTGGTTGGTACCAGAGTTTTTCTATTGGATTTAATCAACATAAGTTAATATTTTTTTTAGCCTATTCTAGTCAGTGAGGTGCAGTATTGTTGGTCAGCTTAGGAATTTCAGTTTCGGCAAGTGTTGAAAGTAAAAAAGTTACCGATTTCAAGAGTAATTAGTATTTCATTTCACGTGACATTAGAATTATTTTTTTTCTTTGTGGGTATCAAATGTCAAAAATTCGCAGAAATTTCCGTTGAGAAAAAGACGTATAATATATTCGAGTAAAGATGAAACAACTTGTAACGTGATACACCAAATTATATAGGTGGCTATTGCTTGATGGACTATCAAGACAGGAGATGCTTGCCAAATTCAATTTATTACTAGTGATGCCGATGATTCCTCATTTCATGATAGTTTTAGGACCGTTAATATAACAGTCGCAATGCATTCCTAGGTCACTCACTTTGGCCAGGGGCAGATGTGGATGCTGTATTAGACGATTTTAGATGGCATGATCTGGTAGATCAACGGTAGATCTGGCGGAATACTCTAGAATTTTTCGAAGCTTTTACATTATTATTCGATAATGATTTAATTGAAAAAATTGTACAGTGGTCAAATTCCCGCGCTGAAATGTTGCTAATTACGACGTGTGTTTCCAATAATTCAAATTTGAAAAAGTAGAAGGACGTCATAGTCGACGAAATGAAGTTTTCAGTACTGGAATGACAGTTTTTAGGAATCTATTAAAATACACTTAGCCGCTACTAATTCAGGCATGTTCACCTGTGCAGGCTAAAAAAAAAAAAATCAGGCAGCCAGCGGATAAGCACAGGCGTCTCGGCATTATTTTTGGATATTGATGTTAAATTTTATTTCTGCCGAGGTATTATAAAGCTCTAAAATTAGCGTCGTGTTTTCGGTAGCTCCTTCCTTTTCACTTTATCATTTTTATTATACCCTAATATTCAGTGTTTCTAGCATGTTGGTTTCTAGCATCATTTCAGCTTCGTCAGCTGCTCGCCAATATGGTGGGCGAAGCTCATCTTAGTTTTAAACATCATTCCTAGATATTTAGCGGCTGACATTGTAAATGCAGTTTCATCGCTGGCTGGCAACTGGAAGGTAAGCCATCTCTACATGATACATACTGTATTGATAGCATTAGTGATGCTGCGGTTACACTTATTCCGTAATATGTAGGGTTTAGCGGACGTCGCATTAGAATGGCTGGCGACAACGATCACGTGCGGGCTGGGGCACGTGATTCCCGGGGTGGGGAAACCTATGAACGCATGTCTTTTCGGATTAGAGCCCATGCTTCTTAATTACTAGTTATGGTTTTCAATTTGATACTATATTCCAAGTTTAGGATGTAATTAGTATAGAAATTGATTAAAATACACGAAGCCACAATTACTTCACGTTTGTTTAGCTGCTCAGGCTAAACAAATATTAGGCATGCAGTGGAGAATCACAGGCGTCTCGGCGATATTTTTGGATTTTGATGTAAAATTCTATTTTCGTCGATGTGTTATAAAGCTGTACAAGTTGCGTCTGTGTTGCCGCTACCACCTGCTTTTTCACTTTATTATTTTTATTATACTCAAATATTCAGTGTTTCTTGCATGTTGGTTTCTAGCATGAATACAGTCCCGTCAGCTGCTCGTGTATTATGTTCGGCGAAGCTCATCTTAGTTTAAAACGTCATCCCAAGATATTTAGCGGCTGGCTTTGAAAATATAGTTTCTTGGACGACTCGCCACTAGAAGGTAAGCCAAGGCTACATGATACAATCTGTTTTCATAGAAATTTCAAAACCTATAAAAGCAGGTCATTTTGGATTAGAGTGCATGTTTCTAAATGTATTTGTGGTTAAAACGCAATTTAACACAATCGCAATACTTCCACTTACTAGGAGTAAAAGAAAATAAAAATTGCCCATTAGAACTATAATAATTGCAGTAAAACCGTAGTTATGTTATGGTTTCATACCATATTTTTGCACATGGTAAATCCCCATTCCCTGAAGATTCCTTTATTTCAAAATTATTATTCTTCTTACGCAGAAACTTCTGTAATGATGGTTATTAAATTTTAGCCGAATTACACTATCAATTGATAATTATTATACTTTTTTACAGGTAGTGCGAGAGCGGTTGCTAACGGGAGTGCTTTGTATTGTTTATTATCAAAATAAATGATTATTTTAACTAGTGCGTTAAAAAAAAGTTAGTCCACGGATATTCCAAATTTCGCACAGAATAGTAATGCGTTCTACAATTTTGTGATTATAATATTTTAAACTGTGTCTTGTGCCCAGTGTAATGAAGTGAAAGAAGCAAGGACATCGAAGGATATGTAACTGGAAGAGATTGTTACATATTCCAACCTACAGCATTAAAGGTAGGCTGGGGAATTATAGTGGTCCATGTTTATGTTGTCTCTGGATTCTCCGTAATAGTATTGGTATAAAGATGTTAGAATGAAATGAACTCGTTTTAAATAAGTTGAAAATAATTATAATTCATTGAAATTATGTCACGTCGCATGAATATTTGCTACATAAATTCTATTACTTAGTGCTTGCTAGAGATTGAATGTTTGATACTAATGAAAATGTGATGTATTACTAATTCCTTGTGATATTATGTTTAGCAAAAATCTTCACTCTGGAAAATTCTAAGACTTTTCAGAATTTACTTTTCCATTCCAAATAGTTTCCTCAAAAAATCGTCAAATAAATAATTAAGGTTTTATATAATTTATGACAATGATGATATCTTGCATGATACTGTTATGAATTTAATAATTGGAATTATAATTATTTAATTAAACATTTATATGGCCACTATTAATATCCTTCTTCGGAACTTCCAGTCCAGGTAGAGCAGAGTCGGTAAGTGAATTCTTAACATGTTTATTATTGCAGGTTGCATTTGTGTAGATATATGTAAATTCCCCTACAAAAGAAAAAGAAGTCCGGTGTGAAACACTCACAAAACTTACTCTTACTCCAGTTTTCAGAATTGTACCTAATTGACGAATTTTATAGTTTGTTTAGCAAGTTTGATGAAATTCCTTGGCGTTTGTCGAAAACGAAATAAAATGTTCTGTAAAAGCCCACTTGCAGTCTACTAATTTTCTTCAATAAAAACACATTTCTGGTCGTCCGATTTTTTTAAAAACTCAGAATTTCAACAGCGCATTTCATTTTACGTAATATTATTTAGATGATAGAATTGTATAGTAAAGTGAAAAAGCACCTTAGAGGAAATGCTAACCCCCACCCTTCTCACAAAAGTGCCCTTCAATGAATATTTCAAGTGAAATTTTTTAAATAAAAGTGGTAGCTCTTTGTATGTGTAGTTGATACAAGAAGTTTGAAGAAAATCGTCGAAACTGCAAGAAAATTGAAAATACAAAATACTGAATAATATTTTAGCGTTTTAAAGAGTGTGTTTTAAAGTAAACGTGTAAGTATATCATTATGTATGTAGGTTACTGACATTTATTTTATTTTTTACGTAGGTACAGTTGAATTCACCTTTGTTTATATTATGTTAATCTTGTAATGCTTTTCTCAACTTTATTGCCTATTTCATGTTTTGGTTGGTACCAGAGTATTTCTATTGGATTAAATCAACTTAAATTAATATTTTTTTTAGCCTATTCTAGTCAGTGAGGTGCAGTATTGTTGGTCAGCTTAGGAATCTCAGTTTCGGCAAGTGTTGAATGTAAAAATTTTACCGATTTCAAGAGTAATTAGTATTTCATTTCACGTGACATTAGAATTATTTTTTTTCTTTGTGGGTATCAAATGTCAAAAATTCGCAGAAATTTCCGTTGAGAAAAAGACGTATAATATATTCGAGTAAAGATGAAACAACTTGTAACGTAAATACAACGAATTATATAGGGGGCTATTGCTTGATGGACTATGAAGACACGAGAAGCTTACCAAATTCAATTATTACTAGTGAAGCCGATGACTCCTCATTTCATGATAGTTTTAGGACCGTTAATATAACAGTCGCAATGCATTACTAAGTCACTCACTTTGGCCAGGGGCAGATGTGGATGCTGTATTAGACGATTTTAGATGGCATGATCTGGTAGATCAACGGTAGATCTGGCGGAATACTCTACAATTTTTCGAAGCTTTTACATTATTATTTGATAATGATTTAATTGAAAAAATTGTACAGTGGTCAAATTCCCGCGCTGAAGTGTTGCTAATTACGACGTATGTTTCCAATAATTCAAATTTGAAAAAGTGGAAGGACGTCATAGTCGACGAAATGAAGTTTTCAGTACTGGAATGATAGTTTTTAAGAATCTATTAAAATACACTTAGCCGCTACTAATTCAGGCATGTTCACCTGTGCAGGCTAAAAAGAAAAAAATGAGGCAGCCAGCGGATAATCACAGGCGTCTCGGCATTATTTTTGGATATTGATGTTAAATTTTATTTCCGCCGAGGTATTATAAAGCTCTAAAATTAGCGGCGTGTTATCGGTAGCTCCTTCCTTTTCACTTTATCATTTTTATTATACCCTAATATTCAGTGTTTCTAGCATGTTGGTTTCTAGCATCATTTCAGCTTCGTCAGCTGCTCGCCAATATGGTGGGCGAAGCTCATCTTAGTTTGAAACGTCATTCCTAGATATTTAGCGGCTGACATTGTAACTGCAGTTTCATCGCTGGCTGGCAACTGGAAGGTAAGCCATCTCTACATGATACATACTGTATTGATAGCATTAGTGATGCTGCGGTTACACTTATTCCGTAATATGTTGGGTTTAGCGGACGTCGCATTAGAATGGCTGGCGACGACGATCACGTGCGGGCTGGGGCACGTGATTCCCGGTGGGGAAACGTATGAACGCATGTCTTTCGGATTAGATCGCATGCTTCTTAATTACTAGTTATGGTAATCAATTTGATACTATATTCTAAGTTTAGGATGTAATTACAATAGAAATTCATTAAAATACACGAAGCCACAATTACTTCACGTTTGTTTACTTGCTCAGGCTAAACAAATATTAGGCAACCAGCGGAGAATCACAGGCATCTCGACGATATTTTTGGATTTTGATGAAAAATTCTATTTTCATCGATGTGTTATAATGCTCTAAAATTTGCGTCTGTGTTGCCGCTACCACCTAACTTTTCACTTATTATTTTTATTATACTCAAATATTCAGTGTTTCTAGCATGTTGGTTTCTAGCATGAATTCAGTCTCGTCAGTTGCTCGTCTAATATGTTCGGCGAAGCTGAAGGTAGTTTGAAACGTCATCCCAAGATATTTAGAGGCTGGCTTTGAAAATATAGTTTCTTGGACGACTAGCAAGCTTACTAGAAGGTAAGCCAAGGCTACATGATACAATCTGTTTTCATAGAAATTTGAAAACCTATAAAAGCAGGTCATTTTGGATTAGAGTGCATGTTTCTAAATGTATTTCTGGTAAAAACGCAATTTAACACAATCGCAATACTTCCACTTACTAGGAGTAAAAGAAAATAAAAATGGCCCATTAGAACTATAATAAAACCGTAGTTATGTTAATGTTTCATACCATAATTTTGTACATGGTAAATCCTGATTCGCTGAGGATTCCTTTATTTCAAAATTATTATTCTTCATACGCAGAAACTTCTGCAATAATGGTTATTAAATTTTATCCGAATTACACTATTAATTGATTATTATTATACTTTTTTACAGGTAGTGCGAGAGCGGTTGCTAACGGGAGTGGCTTGTATTGTTTATTATAAAAATTAATGATTATTTTAACTAGTGCGTTAAAAAAAAATTAGTCCACGGATATTCCAAATTTGGCGCCGAATAGTAATGCGTTCTACAATTTTGCGATTATAATATTTTAAACTGTGTCTTGTGTCCAGTGTAATGAAGTGAAAGAAGCAAGAACATCGAAGGATATGTAACTGCAAGAAATTGTTACATATTCCAACCTACAGCATTAAAGGTAGGCTGGGCAATTATAGTGGTCTATGTTTATGTTGTCTCTGGATTCTCCGTAATAGTATTGGTCTAAAGATGTTAGATGAACTGAAATCGTTTTAAATAAAGTGGAAAATAAGTTTAAGTCATTGAAAATTATGTCACGTCCGGCATGATATTTGCTACTAAATCTATTATTAGGCTTGTAGAGATTGAATGTTGATACTAATTGAAACATGTGATGTATTACTAATTCCTTGTGATATTATGTTTAGCAAAAATCTTCACTCTGGAAAATTCTAAGACTTTTCAGAATTTACTTTTCCATTCCAAATAGTTTCCTCAAAAAATCGTCAAATAAATAATTAAGGTTTTATATAATTTATGACAATGATGATATCTTGCATGATACTGTTATGAATTTAATAATTGGAATTATAATTATTTAATTAAACATTTATATGACCACTATTAATATCCTTCTTCGGAACTTCCAGTCCAAGTAGAGCAGAGTTGGTAAGTGAATTCTTAACATGTTTATTATTGCAGGTTGCATTTGTGTAGATATATGTAAATTCCCCTACAAAAGAAAAAGAAGTGCGGTGTGAAACACTCACAAAACTTACTCTTACTCCAGTTTTCAGAATTGTACCTAATTGACGAATTTTATAGTTTGTGTAGCAAGTTTGATGAAATTCCTTGGCGTTTGTCGAAAACGAAATAAAATGTTCTGTAAAAGCCCACTTGCGGTCTACTAATTTTCTTCAATAAAAACACATTTCTGGTCGTCCGATTTTTTTAAAAACTCAGAATTTCAACAGCGCATTTCATTTTACTTAATATTATTTAGATGATAGAATTGTATAGTAAGTGAAAAAGCACCTTAGAGGAAATGCTAACCCCCACCCTTCTCACAAAAGTGTCCCCTTAATGATATTGCAAGTGAAATTTGTTAAATAAAAGTGTCTCGCTTTGGATGTGTAGTTGACACAACAAGTTTGAACGAAAATCGTCGAAACTGCAAGAAAATTGGAAAATACAAAAATACTGAATAGTATTTTTGTGTTTTAATGAGTGTGTTTTAAAGTAAAAGTGTAAGTATATCATTATGTATGTAGCTTACTGACATTTATTTTTTTTTTTACGTAGGTACAGTTGAATTCACCTTTGTTTATATTATGTTAATCTTGTAATGCTTTTCTCAACTTCATTGCCTATTTCATGTTTTGGTTGGTACCAGAGTTTTTCTATTGGATTTAATCAACATAAATTAATATTTTTTTTAGCCTATTCTAGTCAGTTAGGTGCAGTATTGTTGGTCAGCTTCGGAATTTCAGTTTCGGCAAGTGTTGAATGTAAAAAAGTTACCGATTTCTAGAGTAATTAGTATTTCATTTCACGTGACATTAGAATTATTTTTTTTCTTTGTGGGTATCAAATGTCAAAAATTCGCAGAACCTCCCGTTGAGAAAAAGACGTATAATATATTCGAGTAAAGATGAAAGAACTTGTGACGTAAATACACCAAATTATATAGGTGGCTGTTGCTTGATGGACAATGAAGACACGAGAAGCTTGCCAAATTCAATTATTACTAGTGAAGCCGATGATTCCTCATTTCATGATAGTTTTAGGACCGTTAATATAACAGTCGCAATGCATTCCTAGGTCACTCACTTTGGCCAGGGGCAGATGTGGATACTGTATTAGACGATTTTAGATGGCATGATCTGGTAGATCAACGGTAGATCTGGCGGAATACTCTACAATTTTTCGAAGCTTTTACATTATTATTCGATAATGATTTAATTGGAAAAATTGTACAGTGGTCAAATTCCCGCGCTGAAATGTTGCTAATTACGACGTATGTTTCCAATAATTCAAATTTGAAAAAGTGGAAGGACCGTCATAGTCGACGAAATGAAAGTTTCAGTCAAGGAATGATAGTTGTTTAGGAATCGATTAACATACACTTAGACGTCTACTAATTCAGGCATGTTCACAGGTGCAGGCTAAAAAGAAAAAAATGAGGCAGCCAGCGGATAATCACAGGCGTCTCGGCATTATTTTTGGATATTGATGTTAAATTTTATTTCCGCCGAGGTATTATAAAGCTCTAAAATTAGCGGCGTGTTTTCGGTAGCTCCTTCCTTTTCACTTTATCATTTTTATTATACCCTAATATTCAGTGTTTCTAGCATGTTGGTTTCTAGCTTCATTTCAGCTTCGTCAGCTGCTCGCCAATATGGTGGGCGAAGCTCATCTTAGTTTGAAACGTCATTCCTAGATATTTAGCGGCTGACATTGTAAATGCAGTTTCATCGCTGGCTGGCAACTGGAAGGTAAGCCATCTCTACATGATACATACTGTATTGATAGCATTAGTGATGCTGCGGTTACACTTATTCCGTAATATGTTGGGTTTAGCGGACGTCGCATTAGAATGGCTGGCGACGACGATCACGTGCGGGCTGGGGCACGTGATTCCCGGGGTGGGGAAACCTATGAACGCATGTCTTTTCGGATTAGAGCGCATGCTTCTTAATTACTAGTTATGGTTTTCAATTTGATATTATATTCCAAGTTTAGGATGTAATTAGTATAGAAATTGATTAAAATACACGATGCCACAATTACTTCACGTTTGTTTAGCTGCTCAGGCTAAACAAATATTAGGCATGCAGTGGAGAATCACAGGCGCCTCGACGATATTTTTGGATTTTGATGTAAAATTCTATTTTCGTCGATGTGTTATAAAGCTGTACAAGTTGCGTCTGTGTTCCCGGTACCACCTGCTTTTTCGCTTTATTATTTTTATTATACTCAAATATTCAGTGTTTCTAGCATGTTGGTTTCTAGCATGAATTCAGTCTCGTCAGCTGCTCGTGTATTATGTTCGGCGAAGCTCATCTTAGTTTAAAACGTCATCCCAAGAAATTTAGCGGCTGGCTTTGAAAATATAGTTTCTTGGACGACTCGCCACTAGAAGGTAAGCCAAGGCTACATGATACAATCTGTTTTCATAGAAATTTGAAAACCTATAAAAGCAGGTCATTTTGGATTAGAGTGCATGTTGCTAAATGCATTTCTGGTAAAAACGCAATTTAACACAATCGCAATACTTCCACTTACTAGGAGTAAAAGAAAATAAAAATTGCCCATTAGAACTATAATAATTGCCGTAAAACCGTTTCATACCATATTTTTGCACATGGTAAATCCTGATTGCTTGAGGATTCCTTTATTTGAAAATTATTATTCTACTTACGCAGAAACTTCTGCAATGATGGTTATTAAATTTTAGCCGAATTACACTATTAATTGATTACTTCTTTACAGGTAGTGCGAGAGCGGTTGCTAACGGGAGTGCTTTGTATTCTTTATTATAAAAAGAAATGATTATTTTAACTAGTGCGTTAAAAAAAAATTAGTCCACGGATATTCCAAATTTGGCGCCGAATAGTAATGCGTTCTACAATTTTGCGATTATAATATTTTAAACTGTGTCTTGTGTCCAGTGTAATGAAGTGAAAGAAGCAAGAACATCGAAGGATATGTAACTGCAAGAAATTGTTACATATTCCAACCTACAGCATTAAAGGTAGGCTGGGGAATTATAGTGGTCCATGTTTATGTTGTCTCTGGATTCTCCGTAATAGTATTGGTATAAAGATGTTAGAATGAAATGAACTCGTTTTAAATAAGTTGAAAAAATTATAATTCATTGAATTATGTTCACGTCGATGAATATTTGCTACATAAAGTCAACTTCGTGCTTGCTAAGAGATTGAACTGTTTGCTACTAATGAAAATGATGTAATCTACTAAATTTTCTTGTGATATTATGTTTAGCAAAAATCTTCACTCTGGAACATTCTAAGTACTTTTCAGAATTTACTTTCATTCCAAATAGTTCTCAAAAAAATCGTCAAATAAATAATTAAGGTTTTATATAATTTATGACAATGATGATATTGATACATGATACTGTTATGAATTTAATAATTGGAATTATAATTATTTAATTAAACATTTATATGACCACTATTAATATCCTTCTTCGGAACTTCCAGTCCAAGTAGAGCAGAGTCGGTAAGTGAATTCTTAACATGTTTATTATTGTAGGTTGCATTTTTGTAGATATATGTAAATTCCCCTACAAAAGAAAAGGAAGTCCGGTTTGAAACACTCACAAAACTTACTCTTACTCCAGTTTTCAGAATTGTACCTAATTGACGAATTTTATAGTTTGTGTAGCAAGTTTGATGAAATTCCTTGGCGTTTGTCGAAAACGAAATAAAATGTTCTGTAAAAGCCCACTTGCGGTCTACTAATTTTCTTCAATAAAAACACATTTCTGGTCGTCCGATTTTTTTAAAAACTCAGAATTTCAACAGCGCATTTCATTTTACTTAATATTATTTAGATGATAGAATTGTATAGTAAGTGAAAAAGCACCTTAGAGGAAATGCTAACCCCCACCCTTCTCACAAAAGTGCC
>JAAEAF010009617.1:0-13137 GCA_011037195.1 Triatoma infestans
TTTTTTTTTCTTGACCGATCCTCATCAAACTTCTTCATAACTTAATTCATCAATGTTCAACAAATTTATTCATATGCAGATGAATACATATTTTGATATTCTCTTCATTCAATTAGAGGAATATTGCATTTTCCCCAATATTCAAAATTGAGTTGTTATCGAAAAGTAAATATTTTTCGGTTCTTTGAATTTAGGAAAGTTCTGAGTAGGCGTGTGAGAATTTTGGGAAGATACTATGGATCGCGATCTGAAGAGTTCTATTGTCCCAGGATGAGACCACTCACAACTCCAGGAATCCTACCAGATTAAGATCTCTGAAATACCTTAAAAACTGGGAAAGTTCTAAGGAGGGTACATCTTCCCCCAAAAGCTGGTCAGTACCCAGACTTCCATTTTTTCTGGATAATAGCGTCGCAGTCTGTTAAGTTGTCGTATTGGTGTCCTCTTCTATCTCTCCACAGAATTTGCAGATCCTATCGTGTTCTAGGTTCAACTTCTTCAGGTGTTCCTGAGTCTAAAAATGTAAAAGTATCTAATTTGTTTTGATAATTTTGTACAGGTTAATCTGTATTGTCTTGATGACAATAGAGAATAGATACTTTTTTCTTTTTTTTTTCTTTTTTAATAATAAATTATTATATTTTACTTTCATATAGTTCAAGATTTTAATCAGGTCACCAATGCTTTTTCACAATATAAATTATTTATATGAATAAAGTAGAAATGTGTGATAATAATATGACCAGATTAGTAGTGTGATAAAATCAGTATGGTTGAATACTTGGAAAAGCTTGGTTTATACTAATGCATCCCTGGGCATGCACTCACAACTAGAAACAAAGAGGAATGGCGGTGTGTGGGGGAGTTTTCAACCACTGGCAGTCCCATTAGCTTTTATGCTGCTAGTAGTTTCTGTATGTTTGCCATCGCAACACTAATGTATCACAGTCATAGCGGTTTTCATTTGTCATCTGTGGCACGATGAATGTTCTCTTTTGCGTTTCTCTTATTCCCTTTCATTCTCACATATATATATACAAGAGTCTCATTCTCCCAAATTTCTCCTACTATCTCTGTCTGTATGTAGTTCACTTCTCTCACATTGTCAGTTTATATATATATATATATATACACATATTTACTGTACAAAGTTGGTGTATATACATGTAAAAGCAACATTTCTCTATAGCCTTCTCGACTGACATATACTCACTAATCATCCGTCAGCATACTTAATGAGGATTCCCCGTGTAAGAGAAGAGAGAGAGTGAGAGAGTGTTAGTGTGATAATCGGAAATGTCTTAGCAAGAAACATCATCAGTCCCTTTTCTCCACTGTTTCTACCAATAGTTTATCATATACTGTACAATAACCATAACGGAAGATACATTACTCTTGTCAACAAATGTGTAATATATTTCCAACCATTATTACTAATAATTTATATATATATACTTAGAAATATCACACATAAAAAAGTACGACTAGTGTAGTACAAATACTTATTCAAAATAAAACAAAAACATAATTAGATTAAATTGCAAAAAGAAAAAAAGTTCGAAAAATATCATTTTTATTGAATAGAAATATTAATAATACCTGTTAAGTACTGTTCTTAAATTATTAATTCCTTACATACATTTTTGGAATATCTAACTTCTTCTGTTTATTTGTAGAGGTTATTCAGTTTTTTCCATAAAAATAGAAAATTGTTTTTTTTGTTCTTTTTATTTTTATTGCACTGTGAAAAATTTATTTGGTTTTTATGTATTTGTTGATATTCTAAATAATTATAAGGGAAGGGGTGCTACCCTTCGATATTTATTTCTTCCTAGGAACCTCTACAGCTCACTGTCCCGTGATGGACAGTGTTGTCTGTTACGAGAGAACACCGTCCGGAGACCGGCAGTGCACTGAGAAGGCTCCGGGCACCAGTGACCATAGATGTTGATGCGCCTTAATTTAAAAAAAAAATAATAATAATTATAAGATACAGTAAGGTGGATGATACTTGGCTTTGAACTCGTTTAAACAATAATATATAACAAAGCAGATTACAAAATGTGTACCTGAGAAAAACAAACACGTGAAAGGGCCAACCATATATTTTAATAAAACAATGAGTTTCTACTTGGTATAGTCTGTCCAAATATTGCAATCTTGATGGGTAATATGATGATTATAATGGATGTGTTAGGTGGAGAGAATTTAGGTCTGGTTGATGAAATGAGAAGACTGGGTTAACACTGGTTAACTATGTATAATAATAATTAGATATAATCTGCCTGGACATTACAATAGAGAATGGTTAAGTAATGGTTAAGAGAGACATTATGAAATGACACGAATGACACGGCGAGATGATGAACTATAGTGAACTATATTGAACTGTATCGAACTGTCCTCCTGGACTGTCCGTAGGTGTATTTATACAGTGTCTCCCACTCCAGCCCGAGAGAGTAGTTGGGTTTGTTTCTCTTCTCTTTACTCTCTTTGTTTGCTGATCTCTCTTTGGTGGCTGTTACAGTGACCAATCACTTCTTTATATTAGTAATATCATTTTGGGTTACAGTTTTTTTTCCAAAAAATCCTGATCAAAAACCCCTTGGATGCCGACTACGATCTCCGGTCAGTTATCATTTTCAGAGAACTATTTCATACTATTACCGGACCGCCATTTAGCGGCCCGTTCGCTTTATCGTTCACAAAGCCATTCTGAAGACTCAATTGTATACTGATCGACTTGAGCAAAAAACCATGTATCAAACATTAAAATATTTAAATATCAAAAAGCTACTACTAATTGGACAAAAAAAATAAATAATAATAATGACGTCACTCGTATATATTTGAATCAGTAATATGTTTTAGACTTAGTTTCTATTTTATTTTTCCCTTTCATTTATCACGCAAAAAATATTATTTAGCTTCGTTTTTTATGTTTTCATATTCCAACTGTGTATATTTTGAGTGTTTATAACAAATAAAATTCATTTACATTATTGAAAATACAGTCCCATTTTCTTAAAGAAATAACCAGTTCTCTATGAATTTCACTGAGATTTATTGATTATTTTACATAAAATCTACAACTTGTTAATTTAAATATTTTGTTACATTTTATTAAAACCAGAATTTATGACGTAAATTCTCTCAAGTAAATTGAAAAGTAATAGTAACGAAAAACGAAACTTGAAATGACCATATAGTTTTTTTTACAATTCATTAGCAGTGGTCGATCTAAAGTCTTTAACTTGGGAAATCCAAATCAATATTACTCGTATATATCTATTATTTTTATTCGATATATTTTTGTGGAATCTTTTCTAAATAGCAGCGTGTGGACATCAGTTTTCATTTAAGTAAAATTATTTAAACAACAGAATGATGAGTGAACTGGAAATGGTTGATAGGAGTATAGTATTCTATTTCCTTCACTGCCACTGTTTTAGAAGTTATGACTCAATTTCCAGTACCCTTTTCCTGGAATCAACATTTCTCACTCGTAAGCTGTATAGATACAGTGTTCTATAGGAAAAACAAATCTATCTTAGTTTAAATATAAGACTAAAATTTATGTATCTAACATTATTAACTGGACCCATAAGTTTTATTAACTCAAAATATTGATTTTGTCTTATTGATTTAGACTTCCTAGTGTGGGTCACGGTGGAATGAGACTCATGCCACCTCTTTTGAAATCTATTAATTTTAAGAGAATATTATCTTCTGAATATGAAAACAGTTTTTAGCGAATGGTCTTGTGTGTAGGGTAAAGCTAGGAGGATGACGCGGTAGGAGAGAAAACGCAGGCTTTACTTCTCTTGTTTGCCACCACGTGGCGTCATGGAAGTTAGTCCAGGAGTAGAGAGATCAGAACGAAAGTATTGCACATTTCTTCAGTTATTTTGTGTGTTCTTCTGTGTTCTAGGAACATTTATGGGCATCAGCGTGTGTTTTCATAACGTGAATTTCCATAACGCTAAGTAAATTTTTTTCGTTTTTATATACTATATTAATAATTTGCAATTGAAATGAATGATTTCTAGCTGTCGTTAAAGTTGGACAAGGTAGACATAGTGTTTACCAAGTTATAATACATGCTAAGGTTTCGTAAATTAATAATTTATAAAATGCTATGAATTTAACTTTATTAAAAATTTATCGAAGTGAATAGGATTCACATAATTGAGAAATATATCACACATGTAAGGGTGTAGGGGTAGTGAACCCCCACCACTCATCCACTCTAGTGGAGAGAAACAGCCCCTCTCGCAAAGAGAGGAGAGGCTCGGCCAGTGTATATATATATGAGAGATAGGCAATCAGACATCATTCAGATAGAATTCAGTTGATTCACACATCAAATATCACTCCGTTATTATAACTCTCATCACTCCGTATATATCATTTAGCCACGTCAGTCTGTCAGTTCAGTTCAGTAGTTCTTAACTCTTTAGTGTAAAGTCCTTGGCAGTCAGTCATATATATTTATATCAATTACATATCTTAACCATCTTAAGGTGTTTATCATTCATCAAATCAAACAACCAAGCATCTCCTCTCTTTGCGAGAGGGGCTGTTTCTCTCCGCTAGAGTGGATGAGTGGTGGGGGTTCACTACCCCTACACACAGATCAGTATTCAGTATTTCTGACTTTGAATGGGGCCAATTAACGCTTCTCAATACATTTTTTTGCATGAAAAAAGCCCTTTCTCGCTTGGACAAGGCATATTCGAAAAGTATTTGATGCAAACTTTGACAGAAAGAGAATCCGCATGATGAGTCCAAGATTAAGTTAAAGCGATGGAGGTATTGTTTTATTTCTGTCATGACCCGACAACACCTGGATCATTTTATAATGAATGGTTATTTAACTTAGCTTTCCGTCTGTGTTCAATTGTTGGACTAAACTCCTTAGTTTTCAGTAGCTGACCACAATAGCTCCCAAGCAACCAACTCTCTTTATAAGAGGAAATCTTTCGAGTAGATTATTGAGACCAATTTGGATCCTGCAATCCTTGGATGCCTCTTTTGCCAACAAATCCGCTCTTTCACTGCAGCAGTTTCTCCGACTGTATGAACAAAATATCTCACAAATGAAAACTCGCAGGAGGCACAAACTTGGTATTCCGTTTAGGCATTACTATTGTACCGCAAGTGCGTCTTTAATGAATGTTTTTTTTTTCTTTCACTTTTTCGTAATTTTCTCAAAAACTGTTCCAATGATTTTATTTAAACTTTCGATACTGTCTGTACACATATACCCCGTGTAGGTCCTAGGGTAGAATAGGCCTACGGTATGCCCTGCCTGTCGTAGGAGGCGACTAAAAGGGAGACCCTGCACTGGACAAGTCATATTTTCTAATAAGATATGTATGAGTCCTTGTGTGGAAAGTAAAATCTAGTTATGTCACTCTTACTTCAACAACTAGAGACATTTTGGCGTAGGTTTGTGGCGAAGCCATCGCCCACCCTGCGGGGTGCAATCAGCCTCTGGCTCTCCAGGTTGGGGATTCCCTCTCTCAACCCATACTGATCCTTTCCCCTTAGAGGGTTGGCTGCAAGTTACCTGGGTTACTGAAACCCCTGTGCTTGAGGCAATGGACAGGAATCAGTAGATGGACATTAGATCCATCGGGCGTGCGATCAGTCACGCTAGCTCGTTAGAGTTGAAATACTGAACATCGGGCGCAAGCTATTTTCCGAGCCAATTGTTTGCAATTGAGGTAGGATTCCTAGTGGCCTTGATTTAACCAATAACTCCAATGACTGAGGTCAAGAGTTGAGCGGGAGAAGACTCGCAATATAAAATTAACCCCGGAGCCAGCCCGCTGCTGGAAACGCATTTGTTGGGTGTACGCGGTTCACCAGAGCCTGCTAGAGAGTGCCTTCTCTAGCTTCTGGTAGTGGAGGTGACCACGTTGTGGGATCACTCTGCGCGCTGGTTGAGCGTATCTCAACCTGCCTTTAAATAGGTCTAGTGGGGGAGTACTTCGGCACTTCTGCTATGGTCGGGCATTGCACTAAAAGTTCCTTCCCTAGTATTGATATCTCCTTCTTGTTAAACGATCCAGTTGCTTGCAACGGGGGACCGGTAAACCCGAAAGGGTAGGTACGGTCTAGAAAAATCCCCCATAGTACCATGAGGAAAGGAGTATACGGGAAGAATGTCCAGTGATGGGCAGCGAGCTGTATCGGCTGCTGGGAAAAGCAAATCTAAGAGCAGCATTGCTACTCTCCGGAAACCGGGATCTCCACATATAAGTCCAGCTCACAACCACTAAGCTTTCTTAAAATGTAACGATCACCATAACTCCTTCCTAAACGAGAGTTATATTTAAATGTTGTCCACCATAAACTATACTTATTATCCAGCTAGACAAGTAGAATCATGCATTCAATAATTCAGGAAATGCCGTACAAATTGAAAAATGAATAAAATTAGGAATCATACACAAAGAGTGCCAAATAGAATGAATTATTATTATGGTAAACACGACTATGAAAAATTAAGAATTCCTTCATTGATCATCTCTGTTTCAACTGACACGAATTCAGCTGTCACAAATGGTCTCATGCTGTCATGTTTAGCTTTTTTTTTAATTTTTTTGCTTTCGTTATAACATAATGGATTAATATTACTTGTTAGAATGTTCTTAATGATAAAGTCTTGTTTGTATAAACTTTATACAATCATCTAATGATGTACACTATTTGTTTCTTTAGCAAAGCAGGAAGCATACTTGAATAACAAATTTTGGAAATTTAATTATCATCGATAAAATAATTAATTTATAGAGGATCCCATTACCGCTGATGATACGGTAATATATTTTGAGTTTGAAAATGATATTATTCAAAGTTTTTTTATTATTTTTATTTATTTATTTATTTATTTATTTATTTATTTATTTTTAACAATCAGTACGAAATGAAAGATAAGATTACAAATATATCCGTAAGGAATCATCAAGGAATCCAACACAAGTTTCGATAAAAAAAATCAGTAACAGGAAGACTTCAGAATAATAGTTTCGCTCATTTTCACAATTCTCTAACAAGGCGACCAAGATTTTTTTAATTTTATTTACTACTAAGACAGAAGAAGTATATTGCGATCGATAAAAAACAATACATATCGTGAAGTATGCTGAGTAGATAAAATGTTTTTACAGTTATATATATATATATATATATATACACAAAAAATCTGGTGTGAAACACTCACACAACTTTCTCCTACTCCACTTTTAAAAATTGAAATTGACAAATTTGATAGTTAGTGTACCACACACTTAATTGAAATTCGTCGGAGTTATTCGAAAATCCATCGAAAACTGAAAAACTGTTCAGTAAAAGCGCACTTCCGGTTTACTAATTTTCTTGAAACTCGAAATTTTAGCTATCTATTTATTTCTAATTAATTTTGTTTGGATGGTAGAATTGTAATAATCAACTATGATAGCACTTTAGAGAAAAACATAACCCCACCCCATCCCCCAAAAGCCCCCTTAAATGACATTATCAGGAGAAATGTTTCAAATAAAAGTTGTAGCTCTTTATATATATAGTGTACACATACTTACTTTGAAGAAAATCGTCGGAGCCGTTTTCCAGAAAATACCAGAAAATTGAAAAATAATAAATTTCCGTAAAAACGCACTTCAGGTCATCCGATTTTTTTTTAAACTCGAAATTTCAACAGTATATTTAATTGTAATTAATATTATTTACATGAAAGAATCGTATAATAAACTGAAATATAGCACTTTAAAAAAAAACCTATACCTACCGCTCTCCCAAAATTGCCCTTAAATGAATTTTCCCGGAGAAATGTTTCAAATAAAAGTTGTAGCTCTTTGTATGTGTACTTGAAGTGACAAGTTTCAAGAAACTCGTCGGAGCTATTTTTGAGAAAATCGCAAAAAAGTAAAAATGAAAAAAAAAACTAGTAAATTGGTACTTTTGGTTGAGGAATTTTGAAAGATGAGCCACTGTCAGAATCCATGGTGATACCTAAACGGAATATTTAGTTTGAACATTCTACGATTTTTCGTTTTTGAGCTATGCTCACACACACACATACACACAGACCATTTGCTAAAAACAACATTTTTTGACTCAGGGGACCTCAAAACGGATATTTCCGGTGAAAAATCGATATAGAAAATTTAATACGATTACAATACTTCCTCTTACTTGTGAAAGAGATAGCCAAAATCAGATACTTAGTATTTTCATTAATAAAAAAACCATTTTTTATACAACAATCTATTTTTAACACAATTCACGAGCTAAGCAATATCTTGTGTTAATTTTTTTTTTTACACTAAACCTTGAATTAGATAGATGTAAAAAATTAAAAATGAAAAAAAAATGAACAAAATTTTTCACCTCCGTATTTGCATTGCCTTGGTATTTCCTTGGGCAATATAAGGGCCCTGATACTGACTACATGGGTCATACTAAGGGCGAGGCATCATCAATGCAATAAGGTTTTTGAATGGTCTCTTGTCGAACACCATCCCATCCAATTTTTCTTGTAGAGCAATACGGAGAGTAGTTGGAGGCTCATCATGAGCTTTAACTCGCCTCTGATGTTCTATAGGATTCATGCTCGGAGAATGTCTTGTATAATATCGACTTCCTCCAAGAAGATATAAATCTAAATTATATAAATCTATTAGTTTCATTTTCTTTCACTTTCCCTTACTCTTAATAAAAAGGAAGTGTTTGCGATCGTGTCAAATTATCGAAATTACGCTTGAAATACATGTTTTGAGATCCCGTGAGTAAAAGATTTGCGAATGGTTGAATGGAAAGTTTTTAACCGGAAGTACGATTTTTACAGAATAAGTTTTTCGCGTTTTTTTGGGAATTTACACGAAAACTATTATAAAGATTTCCTTTAGATTTGGAATACTAACAGCAACGGATATAAACCTCTGAGATGTTAACATTCAAATGTGTTAGTTCAATATTATTGGCGCTCTGTTCTAGACTCGGTTTGTTATAGTTTTTCTTGAGGTATGCTATACGAACCCGAAGAATTTTTGGATAGCATGGCGTTTGATCCCTCCCCAATGACGAATAATAATAATAATAATATAAGGATGATTAGGGGTAGTGAACCCCCAACACTCATCCACTCTAGCGGAGAGAAACAGCCTCTCTCGCACAGAGAGGAGAGGTTCGGCCAGTGGATATATATATGAGAGAGAGACAGTCAAGGAGGATTCTGTTCAATTCAGTCTTACACATCAGACATCATTCTGTTGATTCACACTCCGTACATATCATTTTAGCCACGTCAGTCTGTCAGTTCAGTTCAGTTCTAAATTCTAAAGTGTAAAGTCCCTGGCAGTCAGTTATATTACACACGTATCAATTATATATCTTAATCCAATCTAAGGTGTTTATCTATCATCATTCAACAACCCCATTCCTCACAAACACCCTTACAATAAGAATAATAATAATAAGTAATAACGTATCTAGGTAAAGAATACCTGGGCAGGTGGTAGTTTGAGAACTAAACGTTTAAGAGAAGTTTGTCCAATTAGAACTATGAAAACGAAGAGAAAGTGGTTTGAGTGTTTCACACCAGTATTTTCGAAAACAAAATTGTTATATCAGTATATAAGAAAGATTTAAGAGGTTTTTTATATGAAAAGCAATATTTAATAACAAAGTTCTTACCCTATTTTTTTTTATTTTCCTTTCTAGGTGAAGAAATATATTATAGCAGCCTAAGGATGGCCTAGTCCGGGAAAACTGGGCTATTGGTACAAAGCCGATACGATGGGTATACGTTGTAATAAATCGCTAGTAGGCGGCTTGGTCTCTGCTGGGAAGGTGGCAAGCTTTACCTCCCATATACTACACTATATAGTAAGAGAAATGGTTTGAGATATCTAGTAACTATAAATCGCCCACTGAGGTTCAATAACGACCATTGCTGACTGTTAAGAGTGGCACATTACTTATATAGAATCAGAGGGTGTCTAGGCAATTAGAACACTAGCTAGTATGAGATAATAAATGAGATGTTCCATCCCTCAGACCACTTAAATGATCCAACCGTACAGCTTCCACACCACCATCACCATCACAAATACACATCCTTTATTATCACTCATTATATCAATTTTCATCTTGTTCTAGCAATTTCCCCGTACTAATACTCACTCATTCTCCCTTCATTTCTTATACGAATTAAAAAAAGAAAATTCGCTAAAAATTATTAATAATTTCAAAACTTTAAATCTGAAAGAAAAATTATTTTTATTTTCCTCACTAAGAGTATCAAAATTTCGAAATTTGTGTTTTCACCTGAAATATATGTTTTAAGGCTACCTGAGGTACGAATCTCTAAAAAAAAAAACGAAAAGTAGCAAGAAGCTCAAACTTGGTATTCGGTTTACATACTCCCCCCATCAAATCTGACAAGAAGGTTTCAAGCAAAATCCATCAACCGGAAGTACGACTTTACTGAAAGTTTGTTTATTTTATTTTATTTTTCACGAGTTTCATTAAATATAATGGAGTTGATGAGGAGAAAAATTGGGTTTGATTAATTAGACGAGATATGAAGACACTGTTATAATATGGCTATAAGTCTACACAAACTGCACTGGACTTGTAATGATTTTATAAAATAAAGGGTGGGAGTAAAGATATGACACGATGCGATGTATATGGTTGAATCTGATTGATTGATAGATGTCTAGATCTCTTACTGGCTTATATACAGATTCTCCCCACTCTAGCCTGCTTAAGTGAGAGAGTACCAGAGAGAGTCTGGTTTTCTCTCGGTCGGGCTTGTGTTCTCTCTCTCTTGCTGTTACATTAAACATCGCATACTATCTACATACATAAATATATAATACATTTATTTCAAACATTTTCCTGGGGAAATTGAGTGAACTGCATCATTGTCGAGATATTCCATTGCAATTCTATTACTGGATATTTAGAAAGAGTATCAAACTTGGTATCAAAAAAATAGGTCCACTAATGAGAACTACAATTAACATAAACTATTTAGAAAATTGTGAGGATAACAATTCAAACATCTACACCTGCGAATCAATCATCTGGGAATCAGAAAGGAAGTGAACAAAAGAATTTAATGGCTACTGTTATACTAGGATTTTACTACATTGCAGTTAAAGAAATTTAGTTCAGTCAATTAAGCTGACGATGAAGGATTCTATTAAGTATATGCCGCTTTGGGATTCCCATAAATTTCTTGACCACACTTTTTCCAAATTAATGCAATGTCTGAAACTTAAATGATAAAAAAAAGAATTGCATTTGAAAGATAAATAAACTGGAAATAATGCTGAACACAGTATAATAAGAAAAGTAACACAAACTGCCTGGACTTGGCACGAATATAGAAAAATGATAGTGAGAGATTTAGAGTGAGTAAAGAGAAAGGTTGTTGACGCGTTGCGACTGCTGTATGAACTGCCAAGACTGTTGGAAGACTCTCCCCGTATGGCTAACAGGGTGTATTTAAACAGATTCTCCCACTCTATTCTGGCCTAAACTAGTGAGTGTTGCTGTCAATTTTTGTGTCTCTCTCCCTCTCTCTCTCTCTTTAGATCCCTCTCTTCGGATCCTATTACATCATTTACAGATTTCTAGAGAAAATCATCGTTACTATCCTTCTATGAGTAATTAATTGTAACAATAGTCAAGCAACTGTTTTAAAATAGTGATAAGAATGTCAATAATTATGATGTAGATGTAGATTCTTGTAGGGGATTACCGCACTGCGACCTGAAAGATCTATTGTGCCCCCCCCGGAGCCTTCTCAGTGCACTGCCGGCCTCCAACAAGCAGTGTTCTCCAGCTGACGCGTTGTGACTGCTGGATAAACTGCTGAAAGACTGTCCCCTGTATGGCTAACGCAGCTGTATTTAAAACAGAGTCTCCCACTCTAGTCTGGCCTAAATAGTAAGTGAGACTCTCAATTTTTGTGTCTCTCTCTCTCTGCTGAAGATCCTCTCTTCGGATCGAATTACGCATTTTAAATTCAGCAAGGTATGTTTGTAGTGTCTGACTATCAAATCTGCAAGCAATCTGGAATTGTTTGATGAAAAAAGTTTCATTTGTCTGGTGTTCAGAATTCCTTTGATAGCTTGTAAAATCAAGTATATTGGACCTATAGGGTTGGATAAAAATGAAAATTCTAAAAGAAACCCTAGGGCGAAATCTGTTAGAGTTTTCAAAGTTTATAAACAACAGTGAAAGTAATGAGTTAACAAAAGGAATTAAAAGTTGTACAAAAAAAAAAAAAAAGTAGAATATTTTTTTAACTAATTAACAACTTAACAATAAAATAAAGTTATGAAATAACTGATAATTATGCCAAGGACTTAATTAAAATTATCTCTAATTTTATATAGAAAAAAAAAAACTTCTAAAATAAGTAAACAAAAAGGAACTGTCTAAAAGAAATGTGTTCAAATAAAAGAAGTGAGATTGTATGACGTAAGAGTGTTTAACAAGGCATGAAGTGGTTTTTAAGGATAAAACTGACAATATTTTCTTATGTACATTTCATTCTTATAATACGTAGAAACTTGTTTGGTAATTTCTTAACATATCCCTCATTTATTATATTATCTTTAAATCTTAAAGAAATAAAAAAAAAAAAGAAAAAACACAAGTAAACGTAATTCAGAAATGTTTAATACAATTAATCTTAAAATTACTTAATGAGATACTTTAAAAGATACTTTTGTATCCATTGTATGGGGGAAAATTCATGGTACCTATTGCTAAATTATTTGTTAATCTCTAGGAAGGAAATGATTATGTATAGAAAACATATGTAATAGTATCATCCATCGTTGGTGAGAGCACTAAATAACAAAAGAAATAACAGATTTGCTAATATATTTAATAACTTTTCAGTTACTTCACGGTCCCAGTACATCGAAATTAGTTTTACTCAACCCATAACATGTGCTTTTACAATGTACTGGTATCAATCATACCGATCTGCGAGATTTTCTTGAATTATGTCAGTAGTTATAATGTGCCGGTACGAGGACAGGAAGTATATCTCCCTCACTCATCGACCACTATTTATGTCCAGTTTATAGGACCTCTTTCTCCCCC
>JAAEAF010009618.1:0-11454 GCA_011037195.1 Triatoma infestans
AGGGAAGGACAATCCCGACCAGTTTCACATTCTTCCCGGGAGCCCGGAACACCCAGACGTTGCTCGGAATAGACTTCATTGAGGACGCTGGACTTATATTGGATTTTGGAGAACACAGGTGGAGGTTTCATGACAACCCCACACTCTACCCATTCCCCAGAAAGGACAAGCCAGCACCACCACAGTTACAGATGGACACTGTGACTATGACACCGCAGCCAGCACTACTCAGCCCACTGCCGCTGACTCCAGTAAAAGGAGACACACAAGTTCATAGGGAAACCCAGAACACGGTTGTGAAGGTACCACAACCCACATCAGTAAGAATACAGATGGACACTGTGACTATGACACCGCAGCCAGCACTACTCAGCCCACTGCCGCTGACTCCAGTGAAAGGAGACACACGAGTTTATAGAGAAACTCAGAACACGGTTGTGAAGGTACCACACCCCACATCAGAAAGGATCAGCCCACCGCCGCTGACTCCAGGAGCAGAAGACACACGAGTTTATGGAACAACTCAGGAAGCGATTGTGCAGACGCCACAATTCAGGACAACCATGGTCAGCCCGCTACCACCCACACCAACAAGAACGCTAGTAGAGATGGAAGCTACCGAAGAGGCCATACTCGGAGGCTATGGACCCTCACCACCGGTACAACAGGACACCACCAGGGGTAGGTGGATAATCCACCGTTGCGAGCCCACCGAAAGGACTCACCACACGCCCACCAGGCATAGCCATCTAGACTTCCATAGGGTATGGGCGGATGACACCCTATGGCCATCGGAAGAGCAACTACAGCTTTTCACCATAGACGTGGAGCTTAGAAAAGACGAAGGCACCCGGCTCACCCGAGCACAACAGGAGCAGGCTAATGAGATACTTGCTGCTCACGAGGACGTGTTGGGAATTCCTACAGAGCCTACGCCACACGCAGAACACAGGATAGACACCGGAGAGGCATCACCTATAGCAGCACCGCCATACCGGCTATCACCTAGCAGACGTCACATCTTGGAACAGGAGATTTCCCAGATGCTGGACGGACGGATCATCGAGCCCTGCGACAGTGAATGGACCTCACCTGTCGTCATGGTGCCCAAGAAGGACAACACGTACAGGCTATGCATTGACTACAGTAAGTTGAATGCAGTCACTAAAGCAGATCATTATCCACTGCCACGGATAGATGACATCTTGCACACTGCTAAAGGGACGCAGTATATGAGCACGCTAGACCTCAGAGCAGGGTACTGGCAGATCAAGGTGAAACTAGAGGATCGAGATAAAACCTGTTTCATCACACCTTTTGGAACCTACCGGTTTAACAGAATGCCATTCGGCTTACGCAACGCACCAGCCCCCTTTCAGAGACTTATGGACAAGTTTCGAACTGGACTCAGCCACATCACACTGCTAGTCTACCTAGACGACCTAATAGTGCTCTCACCAGGCTACGAGGAGCATCTATCAGACCTACAAGAGGTATTTCAGCATCTAGAGAAGTACAAGCTGAAGGCCAACCGGCCCAAATGCCACTTCTGCTGCGAACGAATCAAGTACCTAGGCCACGTGATTACGCCTAGAGGATGCACCCCCGATCCAGAGAAGATCGAAGCTATACTCAAGAGACCCGCACCGAGGAACGTAAAGGAACTTAAGAGTTTCCTTCAGACCTGCTCGTGGTACCGACGATTCATCCCAGACTTTGCCAAGATCGCTCGACCGATGACCTTGCTCACCAGGAAAGCCGCCACCTGGACATGGACCACCGACCAAGCAGATGGATTTGACCAGCTAAAGAAACTACTGACGTCAGCACCCATCCTCCAGCCTGCCGATGAAACTCGCCCCTTCACTATCAAAACCGACGCTAGTGCTTATGCTATTGGAGCAGTCTTAGTCCAGGGGGAGAAAGAAGAAGAACATCCCGTGGAGTACGCCAGCCGCCTGCTTACAGCGCCTGAAAGAAACTACACGACGACCGAACGAGAAGCACTCGCCTTAGTATGGGCAGTCTTCAAGTTCAGAGGATATATCGAGGCCAGCCCCACGTTGATAGTCACAGACCCACCAACCACTACAGTGGCTGATGACCCTGAAATCACCTACAGGCCGACTCGCCCGTTGGGCCCTGCAATTACAACCCTACGTATTTCAGATCAAATACACACCCGGAAGGAGCAACGCAGTGGCCGACACGTTATCAAGGCCCCCTGAAGAAGAGAATTACGCAGTCTGTACCCTCACTATAGACATGCCGAGGAGAAGCGCTACGGAGATCCCGAGCTGAAGAAAATACTAGACGCCTTCACCGATCCAGAGCAAGATGGTGAAGCAGCTAGATGGTCCGCCAGAGGTTATCTAATATCGAATGGTTGCCTTTACAGATACGCCACCGACGAGGAGGTGGACAACGCACAGCTAGCTGTTCCAGTACACGAACGAGTAACTATACTAAAGGAGAACCACGATGCGCCCACAGCTGGACATAACGGTATTCACAAGACCTACCAGAGGATAATTCAGCATTATTACTGGCCAGGAATGCGACACAGCATTGAAGAGTATATACGAGCTTGCACGACATGCCAGAGGTACAAGGCATCCAACTTGAAGCCCGCAGGACCTACTCAGGACCCCACCAATGAACCAGCGATTCGAAGTCATCGCCGTAGACTTATTCGGTCCCTTACCCGAATCAGTCGAAAGGTACAAGTGGATATTAGTCATCGAGGACACAGCATCCCGATGGATAGAGCTTTTTCCCTTACAAGAAGCTACGGCACAGCGCTGCGGAAAACTACTACTAAACGAGTTCTTCTTACGATACGGAATACCAAGGAAGATGATCAGCGACAATGGAACGCAGTTCATCAGTCACGTGATGCAGTACATCACCTTCTGTTTAGGCATTACACAAGCCTTTACACCAGTCTACCACCCGGCAGCGAACCCCGTGGAGAGACGAAACCGAGAACTGAAGACGCAGTTAGCTATCCTCGTAGGAGAAGACCACAGGGATTGGCCAAGGAGACTGCCCGCTATCAGATTCGCTCTCAACACCGCTGAATGCCAGGCTACCAAGATGACGCCTGCATACTTAACGTTTGGAAGAGAATTACGGACCCCCGCAGAGATCCAACATGACTTAAGAGAAGTCATCTCTTCAGAGAATTCATCGCCGAAATCACGCCAGCCCTCTCGCGCATGGCAGACACCTACTATAGAGCCCGAGACAACCCCGAAACGGCTCAGGACCGGCAGAAGAAATACGCAGACCAACGAGCACGTCCCGGCCCCCAGTACGCGCCCGGAGACCGCGTGTGGATCACTACCCACACACAGAGCAGTAAGACGAAAGGACGAACAGCCAAGTTCGCTCCACGAAGGGACGGACCCTACGTCATTCTACACGCACAGGGACCCGTCAGCTATGAAGTAGCAGCCGAAGACACCCCGACGATACCACTGGGCAAATACCACGTGTCAAGCCTGACGCCCTGCACCGCAGACGCCCAGGAGAAGCCAATCCGAAGGTTAAGGAAGAGAGGCCGACCACGCCATTGATGTGAGCTCAGCCATTGCAAGCAACACCTGAGCTCAAGGGGGAGGATGTAACAACAGTTCTCCGCCCGGCCACCAGGTTTGCACCAAGTGGACCTTTCACTAGGGAGGCACACCCCCACTACACTAGGACTCTCCTACTCCACTACAGAGGGGAGAACTTTCACCGGCTAGACCCGCCTACTGGACACCATCCCTACCACCTCAGAATCGTATATAAGGGGCCATCCACGACCAGAATAATCAGAGAGAAGTACTCAGCGATTAGAACCTCTTCTAATAGTTTTGGCGCTAGCTAGGCAGGCCCTTAACTAACTTCTCAGAGCATCTGCGCTAGGCAAGAGAGCCAGGCCGTTTACTCATCCAGCGATCACCGTTTCAAGACATCTGCGCTAGGCAGGAGAGCCAGGCCGTTTGTTCGTACAACGATCACCGATAAGTAGTGGGCGCTAGGCAAGAGGGCCAGGCCACTCTACTCGACGAGCGACGATTGACAATCTGTGTCACTCCCTGAGCGAACAGATTGGTCATAGCAACCATTTACTGTATATGCTTTTCAGAATATATGTAACATTTTACTAAGTGTGCTTTGACATTTACTGGGTGTATTTTATTTGCAGAATCACGAATCCTAGTTCCCCACACCCCCGGGATATTTATTCTGGGAGTGTGTTATACTAGAATTAATTTTTAAAATGGCGTAAACTAGAATATCGAACTTCCGTATTGCCAAAATTACCAGAAGACAGCGCTATACACAGTTATCCAAATTTGAAAGTGAAAGCCTTGCCAGAAATTGCAGGTTGTTTGGATAGAAACCATTCTGCAACGGTATATGGTCTGAGGAAAGCATCAATCACCACCGTCTTGGGAGTTAACGTTCTCGGAAAATTAACCAACTTGTGGAATGTTTTCTGTGTTTAAAAGGATAGCTAGCCCTTTTAGTTGCTACTGGGAAGATTGGTAAACGACTGAAGTTGTTATGCGACCAGTTTCTAGCATTATTTGCCCTACTATCTTACCGTCCATGTCCACGCTGACTGCATTGTTTTCATGAAATCAAGCAATGGGTCAACCTATAGGAACACATTATTTATTGTGATGTACGCCTTTTTCGTTCAATATTTTATCTATGACAAAATGAATGAAGCTTGATAATGAGAATATTCAAATGGAACAATATATTGTAAGGTATTTCAAGAATTAGTTCAGGTTGTCTTTAGTTTTTTACAAGGCATGTCCAAGGCAGAGCGATGAGATCTTAAAACTAGTAAAATAAACAATATTTAGATGCCATTGATGCCATTGTTTATATTTCATTTAGAAAACATTTAATTTCCAACAAGACAGACGCTATTAATTTCATGTTGCAAGAATTTTGTCAAACCCTATTTACAAAATACAGGTAGAAACGCTTGGCTTATCTGATGGTGAACGCTGCGCTGGGAACCACGCCAATTGCTGCTATGGAAACTGTTTGCAATCCTGCCTCTGTTTTGGAGATAAAAAACTTGGCAATGAAAATTTGTTCTGGAATTAAACAGGCAGGTTTTTTGGCAGGGTCATTCTACCATTCATCACAAGATGCTTTTAAAAGTCCCTATTACAGGTTTTGCTGCTGACAGAATGTTGAAGACTCTTGTTTTTGATCATTCTTTCAGAATTAGGTTACGTTCAGGGTGATTATTTAAGATTGGGTCTGTCCGGTTTTATTGGTCCTTAGCCTGCTGTTGGTATGTCTTTAGGCCCATGTCAAGCTTCCTGTCATGGATAATTTCACAGCATTCATTCTTATGGATGAACTCATTGGATTGTAGGCAGTCTAAGATGCTCATTGGGAGTACGGGTTAGGGCTAGTGGTAAGATGCTGCCGTGCCTTACTCTCTCAGGCTTAGATACTTTACTGGGCATTGTGTTTTAAGGAGACATTTCTAATAGGGCTCATGCCAGACCAGTTTAGAATGTGTGAAACAGAGGAAGAAGCGCCTATTCATTTTATCACAGATTGTTTGGGTTGTGAAAAAACTAGGTTCAGGATCTTTGGTAAGAATAGAAGGTTTGTGGAAAAGCGTAGGGTATTTTCCTTTAGGTTATGGTCCATTTTATTTGGACGGAGGTAAATCATAGGTGGTTTACATCCAAATCTGGATTCTAGACCCGGTTTGTTGTTGTTTATCTTTGAAGGAGCTTCTACCAACTATATAATTCTGAGGAAGATAAGACTTAAAAACTGTAAATTGCACATCCATAATTTCTGGACTAGATGGTGACACTATCTGCGGCTGGCAATGTGGCTACATTCAGCTACTTGATCCTCAAACTAACGTGTGTCTTGTACTGCTCCCCACCGCCTATGTAGCTAAAAGTAACTATATTTTTATTAAATACTAGCTAAACCCGGCCATTCTTAGCTGTGGTTCAGTCTGATTTTAACTATTAGGGAAGTAAATAGAATTATGATAGTTAACATAGATTCAGCAAGAAAACATCATTTAATTTAATACCCTACTTTGCGGTGCTGTGAACTGAAAGGAAAGAAAGAAAAAATATTTTTACCAGAAATAATCTTTTTAAGAGCTGAATGCGCTGTTCTACATCTTTCCATCAACGTAGCAGCATTACCTGAAGAAGCAAATGCTAACGCAATATGGCATTTGAACGGATTTTAGCAAGGAATAAGGAAATTAAGAACGTTTTTACAGTTCCACCTGGAGCGTCCAAAAAGTAAATCCACCGAAATTGTATGATGGTATCAAATGCAATCTTTTGTTGTTGAAGGAGTTTCAGTGTAATTTCTTGGACGAATAGCTGTAAATATTTCATTTCTGGTGCATTATTGCTCTCTGAGCAGTTCTCTCTCTCGAATGTTGCATTGATCGATCTATTCGGCACTGTTACTCTCAATAGTGCCAACAATTTGCCACACATTGCAAGATAAAGATCCTCAATGATGATTAGCGCTTCATTGTATATTTCTTCTGTGAAATCCAAGCCATGATTGCGGTTTCTTGACGTATTCTGTGTGCAGAATATCTTCGGCGGTGAGCGCGCCAAGATCGCAACGCGTCTGCGTATGACTATTTCTGCCAAACTCACGAAACGCTCGGAATTTCCCGTTTCCGTGGGAACTTCGGAATAAAAAGTATATATAAATACTCTTATATAGAAATGTAACGTTGTGTAAACATTTCACGTCAATCCATCGATATTTATTGAGTTTTGCGGTCACAAACATACTGATGCTGAATTTGTATGTATATAGATTCCAAGCTAAACATGAATTTGTCAAATAAAATTGTGCTATTTGTAGTGCATTAAGAAAAAGTCATGTGGGTTACACACACTAGATTTTTATACGGCAACATATTGGGTAAGATAGGTAGCTAATCGTTTCTAGCGTTTATTTGTTAACCAGTTTTGCATTGTAAGAATATACACAACCATTCAACCACGTATACAGAAGATGGTGTTACACGTTTGAGTTCTCTCTATATGGAAATGGACATAGAAGCACAGGTAGTAGTATCTTGGCTACGCTTGCCTTAGCGCAGAAACCTTACAATAGAACTTAGGGGGACCAGTATCTCACCAATGTGATCTCTCCAGATAAAATTAGCACACAAAGTGTTCAAATGTGTTTTGCACTAGTGTTTTCTCTTTCTCTCCCCTTAAGGCCTCCCTCCCCTCACCATTTGCCGTCTTTCACTCACCGTATCTCTATGTTCTTGGCTATACGTATAGCTATGTTGTGTATTGTATTGCCTTTTCTTCTACATTTCTTCTACATCTTCTTATCTCCTATTTGTTCTTCCTTTCTGTTCTACTACTAGCATTAGCATTGCCTACTAGTATATTGGTCCTTTATTTGGCTTTGGGCATTCTCTGACCACCCCTTTTTAATCTAGTTAATGAGATCGTTGCTATTTAATTCAAACGGATATGTTTTGTTCTTTGATGCACTTTTAGTGAATTAAAATTTTTTTCACGTTTATATTATTTCAAATTAATTCTTTTCTTAAAAAATATAAATACATTATTCACATATAAATAGGAAAGTATTATATTCTATAAATAAATAGGAAAGTATGCGCTGCCCCTCCCACTTCACGAGACCTTATATTTGTTTGTTGAATGTTAAGCTTCCCTGTAAAAAAAAAATGGACATTACTTTACATTTTTTTTGTTTTCAATTTTATATGTATACAATCCTTGTATATATTGTTTTATACAGTTCTTTTGTGTTCAATAAATGTCGATCAGTATGTTTTGTTGACTCGGTTAAATTGATTTGTTCTATTGGCTTTTCTCATTTGTTTAATATTTCAGTTTTTATCTTTTATTCGACAGTAAAACATTAGAATCACGTAGTAAATGGGTAATTTCCTTCACCCGCTAACTCTATGTGGCATATACATATATCAGAATAAATAATTATATATTTACATATTATACATTATAGTTTGTGACCTTTTAGATTTATCACGAACGATTTTCATAGAAAAACACTTTCAGTTTTTTTCAAGGGCAAGACGCGACAGTGTTTTTTTTTTTTTTCTAAATACTGACGTTTCGCCCATATCGCGAATGAACTATTTCAGGGTCATTTTTGCTTCATTAGCTTTCAAGCAGAGAAAACCCTGAAGAAGCTTATTTTACAATTATGGGCAAAATGTCGGTTTTCTGGCAGACCCGGAAACGCAAGTGTTATTAATATTAATGTAAACAATATTTATGTTTGGCCGTTGTTAATTAAACAAGCTAAAAAATTATTAGATGGCTGGGGCTAAAGAAGAAACTTTTTATTTTTTAAACAGTTTATTCGACGTTTCGGACACCTTTGGCGTCATTCCTCAGGAACTACAATACAAAAAATATGGATATAAAGAAAATTGTATGATAACATTTTTCGCTTCCTCAAAATAGGCCCCCGTCCCACTAAATCACATATACCAACTTTATATACTTTCCACTCATTTTCTATTTATTTATATTCATTTATTTCTGTTATAATTATTAATTGAGTTGTTTTTCATTTCTACCACGCGTCATATTTCCCAACTTGGAAAAATTTCCCCTCTCTGTCTTCTTTTCAAGCATACCTTACTGTACAACCAAATAATAACCTCCTCAAACATTTAACTCTCCATTCTTCCTTAACAGGTATCATATCTTTTTAATATTGTTTAATTGTTATATGTTTTAATTTTATCATACAATTTTTTTTACAGCTATACTTTTGTTTTGTAGTTCTTGAGAAAGGACACCAAAGGTGTCCGAAACGTCGAATAAACTTTTTAAAAAATAAAATGTGTTTAGGTGATCATGCTGAGATCTTTCTATTTTCTCTTATTAAGGAAAAGCTGTTTTTTAAGCTTATTTTCAACATTTCTTTGACCTTTACCGTTCAAGAGTCTACATAATAATAGGGTACATTAGTTAAGTTGCTAGAACCAGAAGTGTACAACTGTACTGAATAGTTTTTAGAATAGATATTTTGGAACTTTCTCGTCATTGGCTATTAGAATGATTTTTACTTTCTCTTACTCCAAGAAAGAGGAAGTGTTGTGATCGTACAAGATTTTGGAATTCGAGTTTTCACCGGAAATTCATGTTTTGGAGGTCCCCTGAACACGAAAACATATTTTTAATGATTTTCTGTATGTGTGTGTGTGTGTGTGTGTGTGTGCTAACAGAATATCATAAAAACGAAAAGTAGGAGTGAGCACAAATTTGGTATTCTGTTTACATACAATATGATGGATGTAAAAAGGAGAGAGAATAGAAAAAGAATGGATTATTAGAGAAATAAACTAGATCATATGCTGAACACTGTGTAATAAAATAGAACACACAAACTACAAAGACTTTATAGTTATATAGAAGTTAGGTAACGAGAGAATTATAAAGAGACAGACTGAGTGATGAAAAGGTAGTAGATAGGTTGCTGACTGGTTGTAAACTGGTCGAAAACTGTCCTGAACTACACTGCTGTAGCTCTTGTAATGGAATGTTTATTTGCGATTCGCTGAGTCTTAGTAATGGCTTGAAGAGGGCGAAGTTGTTTAGCAGAATTGTTTTGGAAGTTGTCTCGAATATTAACACGGAATTTATAAAAATAGACTGTATTTGTACAATAATTTAAACGTGAGTAATGGTAACTATTAACAAGAAATACTTAGAAATAAATAGGAGATAAATAACTAATAATTTAGAATGATTAAAATAAATGAAGTAAGATGCACAACTAGGAAATAGGTATAAATAAAACCTGTATAGGGACGGAACTGCTGCTCGTATAATGATCTTGAAGACGTACTGAAGTATAATCATCCCCTCTTCCAATGGGGCGAAGTTTATATATTAGTGTTAGCAACACTCACACCAAGACATCTGTCCTAGTGTGCGACCTTGGTTAGTTCGGTGACCAGCGATTTAGATCAGTGGCCAGCTTTTTCGGTGCTTGCTTTGATGTAATGTATTGAGCCTTGGTTTTGTTTGCTTGGCCGCGGCCTTGTCTTGAAGACAGCGGCCGGCTAGGCCACTAGTTATAAATTGTTCTTTCTTTTTGTTATGTGTTGTGAAGGTTTGACATTGCTATGACCTTGCCATGTCATTACACTCTATTATTTGCATTGAACTGTCCCTTCCTAGTCTGACCTAGATAGGGAGTAACTAACTTTTGATTCCTTTAATGTTCTTCTCCTCTCTTCGGATCCTATGAATCTTTAATGATTCGAATCCCATTACACAACAGGCACAACAACGGCAACAGACACGATTCATCAGGAGCAAAATTCATCTAGCGAATGAAAAGTTGAACCAATGTAAAGTTGATGAATTTGATGAAACCAAATTTGCACACCAAAGTGCAACGTTTACTGAATGGTTTTTTTTTCCCCATTTTTTTGTTGTGATTTTTCACAAAAACGGTTCCACAGATTTTCTATCTACACTCATAAATACCTATCACTTATTCCCGTTACATTTTCCCGGGAAAAAATTGATATTTTAGGATTCTAGAGGGACAGAATAGCGGTATGCTTTTCTCTAAAATACGACTATAGAATAATATATCTGCATAATATTTATTATACACATTATAAAAGCATTGGATAGAATTCCAAATTTAATGAAAATTTGTAAACCGGAAGTGCGACTTTAAAGAACAGCTATTTTGAGTTTTTGAATTGTTTTTCTGAAAACATTTTTACAACGATTTTCATTAAACATAGAATGTTTGCTACATATATAGAAAGATATCATTTTTATTTTATACATTTTGCTGACAAAAGAAATTGATTTTACGTGGTTCTGAATAATCTGAAATGTTAAAAATTTAATTGTTTTTGTTCAATATGTACGCCTCTTTGCAGTGTAATCATTCTGGTAGTTTCGCACTTGTCCTGCTCCCACCATTTTTACATTTTTGACAGGATAATTGAGAAAAATGTGTAGTTTAAAGAAAAGTGGTCATTCTATAATTAATTTTATTAAGAAGAGTAGACGAGAGAAAATCGTCTGAGTGTTTCAGAAGAGATTTTTTTCTCTTTTTCATGGATGTAATAGAATCATTAGTTTGAACTGATTGTTCCAGATAACCTTAAATGAGTGTCATAACTCATTGGGCTGGTTTTTTTTTTTTTAACTGTTGATTGGATCTTTGGACTTGTTACATATGGATGTGATACATATGAGATGCATTTCAATGAGATTATCTGATAAATTAGAGATTCGTTCGCTTCGTTTTACGAACAAAAAAGATAAAATATCAAATCCGTTAAAAATGTAGATTTAATGATACTTTGTACAATTTATTTTTTAGTTTTCTTCTTCCATCCATACTACTTTGTACATATGCATACGATGCAACAAGCGCAGA